>JARVGV010000645.1:16145106-16157348 GCA_031762435.1 Hypsolebias longignatus | reverse complement strand
TGATAACTAGAGTACCGTATATGTAGGCCTATAAGTGACGGCTCGTGTGTTTCCCGGCTTACGTTCAAATCGGTCTACGTTCAGCCCGTAGGAACGGAACTCAAACGTAAACCGGGGTTGACCTGTATTAAGCAAACGTTTGAGACACACCTTTGCTATAATTTTGAGCAAACAAATAATTGTTTTAAGTGTTTATCTTGTTAAATTTCGAAGAAATGCAGAGGCTCATCCCTAAGCGCGTGCCCACTTTTCCACAAATCGGATTTTGAAATACAGATGATTTGACCATCAAAGTGCATTTTTATTAAACTGGTTCTTGATTTATGCTCTCGGTGATGGAGTGTAAATATTTTCAACACACTCTGAGCCTTGCCAACATCAAGAGTGACCACTGTTACGAGCTGACTGGTGCTCAGCTCTAAAATGATGCTAATGTTTATTGAAGTGAGTAAAGAAATCTCAGACGAGCTCCTGTGCTGTTCCGTTCGATCAAAGTACCTCGAGCCTTGTTTTTCTGCATCGTCATGACATCTGGTCCTGATGGGCCCACTTTGAAGCATGAATGTGTCACATTCCTGGTTGTGTTTTATAATGGACTGAGAACACAGCCTGTCAGCTTAAACAGGATCACAGCAACAAGTCAACTCTGCTTTAGAACGCACTGATGTGCGGGGATAATACAAACTTCACTGAATGTTCTGGAGCTCTTCTGGCACACAAAAGAGGATTATTTTGTAATAATGAAATACAGACCCATTGAAACAAATTGCTCCTTTCATCACATAACTGCTGACAGGGAAAGGAATATGTCTCTTTCCAAGTCACTAAAAACTTAACGAAAGTAGACAGTGACATATTACAGAACTTCATCCAAACAGTTTTATAAATGTGTCACGTTGGGGTGTGGTGCTGCGATAAATATTTGGTCAAGCAACACTTCAAAAGGCTCATGTATTTATTGGCTGTTATTTGAGCAAAAGAAAAGAAAACTTTCCACCATTTCCAAGTTTTATTGTTTGTGTAATTAGTTTTACATGTTTTATGCTACGTGCATTTTCAGTTCCTTGCTGTTGCTTGGACAGTGTTTGACCTTGACTGTGCTACAATTGTGACTGGTTTAGATTTTAAATGAAAAGTAAAGACTGCCACTTTTGAGCCAAGCCGCACTATCACAAACACTTAAAATTATGAGCAGGAAATAATAAATTCATATAACTGCAGCAGTATGTTCTACAGTTCAAAAAGTATGAAGTTAATGTAAATCAGTGTCTAAATGTTGCAGCAGTTGATTTATATTTGCTTGGGAGAGTTGGGCTCAACGTTGGACATAATAATGGTGCCTGAAGAGCTGAGCATCTGTTCAGAAAGTTCAAAAAGTTCGAGAACCACTGGTTTAAGTTATCAGCTAAACTGAAGCACATTTGCTTTTAAAGTTTTCAACTTTGTGACCAAGTTCTGATAATGCTCTACTGATGCTGCATTCAGCAAAAACAATGATTATTTATTTCTGAATTTAGCTAATATGTATATATACTGTATTGTATTATTATTATATGCTGGTATGTAACTCTTCTTCTTTCAGATCTTCCCTCTTCAGGGTTGCCACAGCGAGTCATCCTCCTCCACCTCACTCTGTCACTTTGATGAACTTTCATCATAGTTTTGGTAAGTATTTTATGTCAGATACACATCTTGACACAACCCTCACCATTTACCCAGGTTAGAGATATTATGACTTGTGCTCCCTAGTGGCTGGTTTAACTAGTACCGTATAATAACAACAGCAACAATTATGGTATATATAAATAAAATTGCTGATCATAATTTGCTGTTAGTAGCAAAGTTGAAGCCAAAGCTAAAGTTTAGACTTCTCATTTCTAAAGTTGTAGATGTTGTATCAATTCCCAACAAGTCCAAAAGGCTCAATTCTCACATCATCCAAAAACATGTTTCATGTCCCTGACACGGATTTGTGGACTATTATATCTTTGTCTTCATTGTGGTTTTGTATTATGTCTTGAAAATAATACAAACTGATTAAATGAAAGCATGCATCATACCAGACCAGACTATTTTATCTAAAAAAATAAAATAAAAAAAAAGCTTCAAAAAACAGCAACAAGGCCGACCAAAGTGATGTTCTATACAACAAGAAAGCACAGGAAAAAGACAAATTACATGAATCTAGAGCAATACATAAAGAAAAACGAATAAATACATAAAAGCTCAACATAGTCACAGTCATCTCACATTGGGTCAAAGGCCAAGGATTAAAAAGTGTTTTTAAAAGCAACTTAAAGACAAAAGAGTGTCTAACATGCAGTGGCAAACCCTTTCAGAGTTTTGAACCTGCAACAGAAAAAGCTCTGTCAGCTCTGAGCACCTATACTGTACATACAAATTTATATAAACATTTATTGATTTCATCTCAGTAATACTGCTGAGTGAAACTGTGAATAACAGCAAGTGGGAGCTCAGTAATCTGCCAACAACACGAAATGAAGGGAACAAAAAAAAGGCAGTCCAGCCAGAGTATAAACTGTAGGCACACAGTTTATCTCCACCCTGCCATTGTAGTTCTGACAGAGTAATTTCATTTCGCTGTGTTCATACATTTTAATTACCCAGCTGGCAGGAACTGCATCCAGACTAATTGTTTAAGGCTATAGATGGCTGTGCTGCTGTATTTACACAGAGCTGGGTCAAATCATTCACTGACAGGGGAAGCGCGATCGGCAAAAGCATCACACCCTCGACAGCTGCCATGCTGCTAATGGGCGGCAGCAGGAGGAAAAGCAGAAAAGACGATGGAGGCCGACAGGTGAGACAGTGTGTGTCAGGAACAAACAAAGCTGACAGCAAGCATCCTGTTTCGGTGCGCAGAAATCGTCCACGTACGCCACAAATAGAGACACGCAGCCTTAAATATCACAAAGAGGAGAATGGCCAGGCTCCTTTCAAAAACCAGGCCTCGGCCAAAGCTTCATCTATAAAGTGTGCATGAGCAGCAGCTCTGGCATCGCCTCAAACATGACGTCAGACTCCAGGGTATATGAACAGGCAACAGAGAAGGCGTGAAACAACCCATTTCAAACCAATCCAAGCCAAGGCATTATGGCTTTCGCTATTCTTAGCTCGTCTTGATGGGCTCTGACAAAAATCACATCTGCTCCACCCCCGCCAAGCTGGAAGCACAGATAAATCAAACCTACCTTTTATGGCAGAAATACAGAGAGAGACAGGAAAAGGCGCAATGCCCCGCTGGCCCAAGAGCCTCAAATGTTTTTACCACTTTTTCCTAAAACTGCGGGTTAGGGGCCTTGAAGTCGGCCACAAACCTGATTCAGGTGAGCCTGTAAAGTCTAAGGCTGTAGTGTGGACTAATTGGCTCCCAGGGTGATTGACTGAACAAATTACATTAAAACACCTCTCAAACACAGAAAGTGTGATGGCAAAGATGAAGGGGAGGAATGAGAGCAGAATAAAAAATTTAAAAAAAAGAAAAGCAAATAGCCAGGGGGAAAAAGAAATGCAGACGAAACAAAGGAGGGTTACAGAGACCGAGGGGAATAAACGTATTTCCATATGGCTTGTTAGACAGAAGCTGAAATGAGGCCTGAGTCAGGAAAAACAAGCAAATTCAACACTGACAATCTTATTCATGCATGATTTAACGTATAATAAGATAAAAAATAAAACAATGGCTGCTAAAATATTTAAAAAGAGTTTTGAAATACATCCAGACAGTACTGGATCATACCCAGACAACTTAATTGGCAAGTTCTTTGACTTTTTTCATCATTCTGCATATTAAAAATACTACGTGTCCCTTCCTTGCCTCGCTGTTGGGAAATGACGCCAGCAGGACCCATTCATGGGAGGTGCCATGGTGTATTTTTGGAAAAGTCTGCACACTAGAGATGTGGCGCTTTAAATCCCACCTTCTCTCCTTCACACATGATGGTGTTCCATGAACTTTCGTTTAAGCACAACATAACGCATGTTGAAAAAAATAATATCTGAACATGCAGCAACAAGGTAAAACAACTTCTGGTTCCCATAAGAAGTCTACATTGCAATAACAGTTCACCTGCCAGGTAAATTAGTCCAAGGACATAACAGCCATGTTCTTGAAAGACAACAAATGTTACAAATGAGATTTAAAAAAAAAAAAAAAAAAATTTAAAATCAACTAGACATGTTTTTTGAATCCAAGTTTTAAAAAAAAAATTTAAAAAAAAAAGACTGTAAAAGTTCTATGAATAATTTACATGTTGCTGTAACAGAATTGGAAGTAAAGATTGTGAACTTTGAACAGCTTTGAGGTTGAGGATACCAGCAGGACCAGGTAACACTAAATACAGTATACTGTATAGCACTTTGAACAAACACGCTTTGTTTAAATGGATCTGACCAGATTCCCGTGCAGTCAGCCTGTAAATGTAAAATACATCTATCTCTTGAATTTTTTCAGTAATCTTTGATTACAATGTCGAAAGCACAACAGAGAACATCAAACGAGACCAATCAAACTCTTGTTGAGGAACCTGTGACCAGGAAAAGATGTGTATCTGATTTGAGTTAATGTAGATTCTGAAATTGGCCCTTAGATTGAAAAAAGTTTTAATTTTGGCCCCATTTTGTAAGTGAGTTTGACACCCCTGATGTAGATGCTATTTTATGAAACCATTTACATCTCTGTCGGTTCATTCATCAAACAATTATTTCCACTTAATTCTGTGGTTGTTGCATGAGTAACAACAACTAGCTGTGGTCCACCTCGTGAAGCCTGATACTTCCACTAGGAGCAAAATCATTTGGTCAAAATGAAAAATGTATAAAGTTGACAGATTTAAAAAAAAATTGCATTCATAAGATACTTTCTAAAAATGTTAAGATGGTTCTGTTGGTTGAGCTGCCGCCTCTCAGCGAGAAGGTCGCTGTCTCAAAACCCAGCCAAGGACCTTTCTGAGTGGAGTTTGAATGTTCTCTCCGTGCATGTGTGGGTTTTCTCCGGGTACTTCCGTTTCCTCTCACAGACTAAAAACATGCATGTTAGACTGACTGGTAACTCTAAATTGTCACTAGGTGTGAGTGAGAGAGTGAATGGTTGTTTGTCTCTGTGTCTTTGTGATGGACTAGAGACCTGTCCAAGGTGTCCCCCACATTTTGCACAGTGATGGCTGGATATGGGCACCAGAGAGCCCCATGCATGGAAAGTAAAAAGCAGGTAAAGTTGATGAATGGATGGATGGATGGATGGATGTTTTTTAATGATGCAATCCACTTTGGTCTTCACCGCGCTCAGACTAGCCTTTAGCTCGTAAATCTGATCAGAATAAAACTCTTCAAACTGAGGATGTTTACAGAGCCATCTACAACAGGTAAGATATTAACTGCATAACTTTTCACCAATTAAAAAAAACACCTCAAAGACTTAAGTTGGTAATTTTCTATTTTTATTTCAGCTAGTAGAAAATGTCTAAAATGTTTATTTTATAAGCAGAATAGTAGTTGTAAGAATCTAGAGAAGAATTAGTTTAAATTAAATTGATGCTTTTAAATCAACTATACACCGTTTTCATTGTGGCCCCACACGTCATCTGAAGCAGAAAATTATTTCTCACCCTAAAACAAGCTCTGTTTGTACACAAATAATCTGAATATAGCAGTTCTGAAGAATGTTAAAATGAACTTTGGACTGATTTTGTCTTAAAATTAGGGGTTTATGTTAAAAACATGCAATACCATCATGTTAAATGCATAGGCCTACAAAACCACCAACCAAGGCCTCGGTTATCAAGGGAACAGGGCCTACAGTAAGAGTTTGTTGTCTCTCGAGTCTTTTCTTTAAATATACATTGAAAAATTTTCCCTTCTCTTTAAAAATGAGTTTGAAGAGGTTGGAAAAGTCAAGTCAGCATATATCTGCTTCCTGAACATTTCACAATACTATAAAAACAAAACTTTACAAGCAAGGCTCTTCCTTAATCTGCCCAGTAACCTCAAAACCTTACAGTGGAATTTGAACATTTTTATGTGTTTGAGTAATTTTCTTCACGTTAGTCCTGTGGCAGCCTGTCTAAAGATGACTCAAAGGTTTTAGGTTGTAAAAAGCAGTACTGCTGACAGTCCTTCTTACAATGTGCAGGTTTCTTATGTTGTTCCAGATGAACACAGAAATGTTGTCTATTGAGGCTGCTGTTAGTGAAGAAACAAGTTTTGTCTGTTCGATACGTTTTGTTGGCAACCTCAAGGTGACAAGAAAATCGTGTTCCTTTGCTCAGCCCTAGAGAAAACCTGAATAAAAATATAAAAACTGGAGATAAATCTAAAACTAATTATGTAGCAGTCGAGTTAAAACTATTGTTTGTGCAAGATTTTACCCGAAAACAGTTTTTTTTTTTTTTTTTAAACCAAATAAAGAAAAAATAAAGGTCAGCTGAACAGATTACCGGTACCTTAATATGGCATGAAGATAGGAAAAAAAAGCCTTTCAGAAATATATCAATCACCCAAAATTATACAAAAAAGACATTTATTTGAATTTAAAAAGCTTCATGGAAAATACAGGTGATTTTAAAAACTCTTAAGACCCTAAATTAGAGCTGTCAAACGCAGTAACAAATGGGGGCAAAATTCAAAGCTTTTTTAAAGCCAAGGGACAATTTCAGTCAATATATTAGCTCCAGTCAAATACCCGACACCTTTTCTTGGTTACAGCTCCTCAACAAGAGTTTGATTACCATATTTTTTGGCCTATAATTTGTGTTATTCTGCATCATTTGCATGCCTGTGATTTACACGGCAAAGTGATGTATTTATGGATTTTTTTCCCCCCATATTTATAAACCATTATTTGGCTGAGATATGACCGTTTTCATTCAATCTGACTGAAAATATTGAACACTACCATTTTCAGCCGCTACATGTCACTCGAGTAGTATAGCATGCCGTTATGTCATGGAATAGGTAAAAGTGGCTATAAATGACACAGTCGGCTTGCCATAGCCTGTCACCGTGGTCCAGCTTGCCTGGACCAACCGTCAAATCAGCTTTATTTCATTTTTAGGTGCTTGTCTTGTAAAATTTCGAAGAAATGCTCAGCGTTGCTCCTTCCTGATTTCCTCCATCAGTCCCGGAGAATCGAGGCAGTGAATACTTTTGAAATGCAGCGGATTTGACCGTCAAAGTGCATTTATTAAGGAAAAAGCTAGCTTGAGACACACCTTTACTATAATTGTGAGCAGGCAAATAATTATCTTTAAGTGTTAATCTTGTTAAATTCTTGTTAAAGTCCTCCCGTGCAAGCTCCTGCGGCCGCCATTTTGCAGCCAATCAATTTTTGTCACAACACCGGACCACATTTCCGGGTTCGGCCCACATTTCCAGGTTGTCAGTGGTGATGCATAACAATTGTGACGCGTCAGCATTGACGCGTAATAGATGCAATGTATACTGTACAGCAAAGAGATATACTTACAGATTTTTCCACTTTAATAGACATATTTGGACTGATGCAACTTTTAGGGCGGTGCGATGTGTACGGCGGAAAATACGGTAATGTCAAAAGTTATCTGATCTCACAGCTAAACCTGAAATGTCTAACAATATGTCAAAGGAAAGATAACTGAATCAGGTTTTAAGGATCATATCTGCAGATGTCTTGACACGCACAGGTATGAAGTGCTCTCACATGCTCATGCTGCGAAAACTAATGAAAGAGCAAAACATAAAACAAAGGCTGAGGCAAATGTACAAAGTCAGCAGCAGGATCCTGTGACCCCATTGTGACAGAGCACACATATATCTACAGTAGATGAGTAACAGGTGGGTGGACAGGATGCCTTTTTCATGTAACCTAATTTATTCTCTTTGTATTAAATATTTGATTTGTACGTCAGCTGTAACAAACGGCTGAAAATGGGACAGATGGAGGTGCAAATAAATAAATAAAACCCACATGCCAAACTAAGAAAACATCCACAGATCTCACACATACGCTGATGAAGCCTGTCTTCTGTTTGCTTGGATTGTTAAATATGTCAGAACAAAAACAGAAGGTGATGTCAGCTTTAGATCAAAGCTCCCTCTTTCTCTCGAATCTTGAAAATATTTGGATTAAAATAATTTGTAATAAAAGCTCACAAAACTGATCCATGTGCTGCAGTGCATCGGTTCCTTCAGAGGACTGAGGTTTATTACTCTGTATTTGAATATTCTGCACAGACAGGAAACTGGCAAAACAGTATGACCACATGCGCTCCTTATCAGCTGAACTTAACTCGATAACAGCAGCATGGGTTGCTGCTGACCCGACTGTAAAGATCTGAAGACACCATCTTCAGATTTCTGACACAGCTACAATAGTTTGTCTCCAAGATAAATTAAACAAAGTGGGCCATTCGGTTTTCTCTTGATGCTACAAGCAGCTCTTTGAAAAAGGTATTTTCTCTACTGTATGTGCATCTCATGAACAATGAACGTGCCTGTTCCTTTTAACTTCCACAACAGCTCGTCTTCAGAGAAGAAAATCACTGTAGGAACAAAGCAATCCAGTTTAGAGCACAAACATGGAAGGAACATGCTGTTGCGTTTAACCACAAAGGTTTGACAAATGACTGAGAGAGGCTGTCAAAGATCCAAACACCAAAACAGGACTTTTCACGCCAGAGATAAAGATTTCTTGGCAAAGTCTTGGTGTTTATCTCCTTATATCAACACAACTGTGTGCCGAGAGCAAATTAAACGTCACTAGGTTTTGCAGTTTGCTCTTCAGCACAGACCGATGAAAACAGTTTGAAGATTTATTGGTTATACAGCATTTTTTCCCTCCATGTTTAAATGTGATTTATGCTGTAAAATGAGTCAGTGATTATGGACTTTTTACACAAATCTCAATTACAGCAACGTTTTTGCACTGCAGCCCATGTTCAATTCAATTTCTTATTTATTTATTAATAGTCTTTCAACTCGAGAGGATATTAAAACTATTTTCTGACTTTCAATTAAGCACTTTATTCTAGGGATGCACGATATTGGATTTTTTGTTGATATCCAATATGCCGATAGTTAAAACTTATTTAGCCGATAACTGATACCAATACTGCTTAATTTTTCTAGACCTGCTTACATAGCTTTCTCTGCTGTTGAATTAAAATACATTATTCTACATGGTCTTTGTCAATTGGGCCTGCTACCAAATGCAGATACCAAAAAGGGTCTGAAAATGATGCAACACTTCAACTTGGATTATGTTTAATATCACATCTATTCATGACACTTATGGTACTCTCTCTAACACAATGACAACACTTGTCCAGTGCAAATATATAAATTTTCACAAATCCAAACTCAATGGTGTGCGTGATGTTATAACACTGTGCTGAAACAGTGCCTTTTATATCGGTGCATTATTTTGATGGAATGGCCAAAGTCTGATTTTTAACTTTATGGCTAATATTGGCCAATATGATACATGCCGATAATATTTGTGTACCCCTACTTTATTTATAATGTTAGGCTTATTAAACATTATAATTCTTTTTTTTCTTCCAGTAAATCAATTATAGATTTTAAACTCCAATAAAGCCAAAAAATAAAATTAAATTAAATCAGTGCAGGTCTTGGATCAATTTATAATGTGGAAGGAAAAGTCTACAACTTCCTGGTTCTATAACAATTAAAACAATCTTGTCTAAAATTTCACAGACATCTGAGAATGTACTAATAAATAAGTAGTTAAACTTGGAAGAGGCTTTTCAAGAGTGACTGAGCTGCTCATTCACATTTTTATTTTTTTATTTTTATTTTAATTCTGTTAAATCATTCCTTCAGTGAAAATCATTTATCAGACTGTAAGCATTTAACTGCATCCAAAGTCAACTCTTCTTTTGAATAGTTACTCCAAATAAAAGGTTGGCTGAAACTTGCAAAGCAGCACATATCATGTGAGCGACATGTTAACTCATTGTTTTACTACATGATGGCACATTTAGTGCACTTCAAGAGACTTTGGACACATTACTCAACCAGAATACAATAAAAGTCTCTGCTGGAGACCAGACTGGAAAAAGAATTTAAAAAAAGAATTTCGTTTTTTTACAGGAAGAGGAGACACCAAGACCAGGACAGAGCAAGTAACGTTAATTTAAACTAGAGCCGGTTTCTGTGGAGTGCCTAAAAACACAAAGCCTACCTTTGTTGTATCTTTTGAATAAACAAATGATATTCATTGTCATGTTACTAGCAGCAGTCAGAGTTTGTAACATGTTGTTTCTGTCATCATCTAATATGACTGATGTTTCAAGAGACTTTAAATCAAGAGCTAAAGGATAAAACTGATCAAAAAGCTGTTTGGAGGCCCAGGAGCTCTTTAGCCCAACAGCTAAGGAGCAACAAGATTATAATCATATTTCATTACAACACTTTTTATAGTTTTAAAGTGTGGGCATGTGGGTGACAAGTTTTAAGGTCTGGATAAATTTCAGAAATAAGAAAAAGTTCTTACTTTTAACCTTGTATGAAAAATATCCTTTGGTCTGAACTCCTCAAACATAATTCAGAAACATATGTTTGTAAGGAAAACGACAAAAGAAAAACTTTGAGTGTTGTGGAATAATCCCAGAAAGACCAACAATTTCATGAGAACCCAACAGATCATCACCAGGAAGCTGAAGATAAAGAGGATTTTAACCTCAACGCATCTCATGAATTCATGGCATTTAGTGCGTTAAATTCAGTAGAATGTAAATTTAAAAAGTTAGATGAAAATGTTAGGGTTTTTTTTTAGCTTCACTGTCTCACAGCCAAAAAGTCTTAGATTAAATTAATCTAAAGTTGCTTCAACAGTTAAGAGATGTGCAGACGTAAACAACCAGCCTTTATATACATTTTTTTAATCATTATTTATTATCATTGGAATTTCTGATTTGACTTTACATTCTTCTTAAAAGTCATTTCAGTTAGCAAACCTCATCTAATCCTGGAAATGTTCTTGCATCACATCAGTTTCCTTTGTTGCATCATAAACCCCATATTTTACTAAAGACGTAAAAACTTCCATAGTCATTACATTTTTTTTCTTAAAGAGCCATATTCTTCTTTTCCTTGCCTCTTAAATGTAACATCAGCTGTCCCTGATGTAAAAGAGCCTGTCAAACATAAACACATACCAACACATCTGCAGCTCCTCCAACAGAGCATCACAATACGTCTCCTGAGACTCCCAGCTAGGACATTCAGAGGCCCAGATGAGTGTGTGGGAACAATTTATTGGTTAAAATTATTATATTTGACAACATCGTCACAAGAAACAATTAAATTCTAAATTTATACACAGATTAAGAGGTGCATCTGTCAAAACTGATCATTTTAAACAGCATGCACACACAATAAGATATAATAAACCCTCTGGAGTTATATGTCTCACTGTTTGCCTCGTGAAACCACATTCACTTTGTTCACAGCACTAAAGCACTCAGGTTGAGATTGTGTTATGTGTTGACACCGTAAACATATCGAGCTGCTGTAGCTTCAAGCTGTTTCAAAGCCACAGGTTTTAAAGGTATGCTGCTCTTCTGCAGCTACACAACAGCAGGAGGAACTCTACTGTGTGCAGTCAATATGATGAAAGTAAGCTGTGTGTGAACGCATTTCACTAAAGACCAGAAACAAAAAGTGCACCGTTTCCTTCTTGTTTTGCGCGTTTCCAACCAAAACGCATTTTGTGACTTGAACAAGGCATCGTCTCCTTTACCGACAATAATTATGCGATCTGCAAAAACAACTTTTCTACAGAAAATTTGCTTAAAAAAATAAAAAAAGTGATATGTTGGAAACCATGCTGCCTGGGATGACAGACGTATGCACAGATAAAGCCAAAGTGAATTGTTTTCAGACTGAAAGTCCCATGGAGCTGCAGATAACACACCGACTTTCACACAAGAGTCACATTCATCACTGCACTGATTCAGATGTGCTCATCTCTCTTCTTTAGTTTTCTCCAGCATACAGAGCTTCAGTTGCTCATACAACTTACCAATCAACTGAGAAGCTTGTTTCACAAAAGTTGGCAAAAAGAAAAAGAAGACACAATCCCTCTTAGGTTAGTCCAACTGAAAATACAAACCGGATTCCCAAAAAGTTAGGACACTGAACAAATTGTGAATAAAAACTGAATGCAATGATGTGGAGATGGCAAATATCAATATTTTATTTGTAATAGAACATAGATGACAGAT
>JARVGV010000645.1:16104120-16118759 GCA_031762435.1 Hypsolebias longignatus | reverse complement strand
TGTGGTTTGAGCTCTTTAGCATAGTATTTGTCACACAAAGCTTTTAATAAAAAAATCAGTAAACAAGTTCTCAGCTTTTTGCAGAGAAAAACAGCTTTTTAGACAAAGGCACGGGTTTCAACCATGAATTTTGGAGCTTTGACAAGATGGAGTTTATTTTTTTCCCCGAGGTCAGCCTGTTAGCTTAGGTCATAGCTTAGCTTCTCAGCTTAGCTGTGTTTACCGATCCAAAAACGCGATTTTGGACTGTTGAAATAGATTTTAAAGAGAAAGGGAGGAGTCAGTGAAGAGCACCGAGTTGATCCTTTTGTCATCCAGTGTCCAGTAGAAAGAGAGACACGAAGAATCGATAAAGCTGATAAATGAAAATGAGGTTGATAATTTTCATTTATCATGCGATTGATTGATTTGTTGTTTTTCGTAACAGGCCTAACATCACATCCTTTGGTCAGGTGACAGTAATGCAGGCATCTTGGGTTACCATTCACTAGAACATGTTGTTGGGTTTGCAGCTAATTTCTAAATTTAATAAACAGGAAAATCAAGCAACCCCCTTCCTACTGCCTATTATGTGTCACTTCTTTCTGTTAGGAAAGTGTCATAAAAACAACTACTAGAGTCCAAAGGAAACAAAATGCAACTTGTCTTAGATTTAAAATCACAGCTTCAGAGTCAGTTTTAGATTTTCCATGAAACCAAGAATATTGTCTGTAACACTCTGTGTGTTGTTTTTGTTCTCAGAATCCAAAGATCCTACTTTTGGATGAAGCCACCAGGTAAGAGACGGAGACATGGAGTCAGATCAGTCACACTGTTTAAACTGTTTTGTCAGTAGTTACTTACTTTTAAAAAACATTTTTACTTTGCTTGCAGCAAAACCTTAAATGATTATTAATTTCCTGTTTGTCCTCCTTCAGCGCCCTAGATGCTGAGAATGAGTTCCTCGTGCAGGAGGCATTGGAGCGCCTGATGGAAGGTAGATCTCACCATCTTTTCTTCCCGTCCTGTTCCAGTCATCTGTAAACTCCATCATCAAGCTAACATGCAGCGTTCTTGTCCCCTTCTGGCTCGATGTGCAGGGAGGACTGTCGTGATCATTGCTCACCGTCTGTCCACCATTAAGAACGCGGACTGTGTCGCTGTGATTGATCACCGGCATGTAGCCGAGTGCGGCCCCCCCACAGAGCTGCTGGGGAACAGGGAAGGGATGTTCAGGAAACTGATGGAGAAACAGGCGTTTCTGCAGGAAGAGCAGCAGCGAGCCCTTCTCTGAAAGGAGGAAACTGAGGAAGACGTCTACGTGAGTCAAATCAAAAGGAAAAGAAAACTTGAAGCTCAGTTCCAGGAAGTTCCTCTTTCCATCTCACTGAAGTGAGTCGGTGTGTCGGATAACACGGAGACTTTAAAAGGATGAAATGAGAATTATTAAAATTATTAAAAGAAATGGTTGAGAAAGTATCTTTACAGAAAAAGTATCTGCAGGTCTCTGTTGAAAATGAGTCCTCGTGACTCAATGAGACTAACCTGTATCAAGGTTGAATGAAAAGGAAGCCGTGGTGAGGTCAGACACACTGAAACTATTTTTAGAACTATTATAACTTGAACGAAAATATCCTCTCATATATTTTTCACTCTGCTGTGGAAAGCTGTGTTATCCTTTCACCAGAGTCAGTGTAATATGAGCAATGCAGCACTACAACTATAATGGAAAATATGCGTCTATTTTATTTTATTTTATTTTTATCTTGAAGCTCACAGACAGGGAGCGTTTTCTTGTCATTTTCCAGCCTTAACAAATGAAAGCAGCTACATGTTGTCACACTGTTGTAAACCAGGACTGAACACAATTCTGACCTGTTTTGATAAATGTTTGCACAAATTATTGTTGAAAATAACAAGTGTCAAACTAGAAGTGAGTCTTTGTTCTTTTCTTAAGTGTTGACTTTTACTGTTTTAGTTATTTGTTTTTTCATTCAAACTTCTGCCACAAAACTTAAAATTTAATCTTTATGGCAGCTGAGAGGGGTGGTCTGTCAACATTCATCCTCACAGTTCTTTCCAAAATGTACCCTCAGAGTAATCAGATTACAGCTGCATATCTTATTCTGACCTGAGCATTTTTTTTTACTCTGAGCTCTCTATTTTGTGTTTACATGAAGTCCACTTCACAATCTTAACTTCTTCATAAACAGCTCTAAAAGCCATCTATGAGCCATGTGCTGCATGTAGAGGCCAATTCTCAGTAAATATTTAGACTGCACACGGCTCAGTCAACTCCTTTAGAAGATGCTTCTTTTCTTGGTGCCAGACATCCAAAATGCTTTAAAATCCAAACGCAAGCATCTTATGCTCTGATCTGAGTCCGTGATGTTCGGTGTCACTCAGCAGAAAGGCCTTGACTCCAAACGCTTTAGGCTTCAGGTTTGAAAGTTGTAAAACTGAGGACTCAGAGGAGGAATTAATTTGAACACAGCCTCAGGTTGAACCCAGCACTGCCATTTCACTAAATCTTCATATTTTTGTGTGTGTTACAACTGTCACTTTGTGGTTTTATATATAAATTTAAAGTTTTGTATTTATTCATTAACATTTGTTTTTATGGCAGCAGAATCTGAGCTCAGTTCATTTCTTAATCCAAATGTTTATTACAAGATAGTTTTTTTTATTTACTCTTGTATTTTAGTTTATTGCCTCACTTTAAAAGTGAAATAGGGTTTCATGTCATTGTGATGCTTTAGTCCATGTCTTTTTTTTTTCTTTCTCTAGAAGTTGTTTTAAACTTAATCTCTGCAGCATCTTGAAAAAAACATCCATTAAAAGTCAAAGGCAGTTGGTTCATGGGGGTTGAAATATTTATTTTATTTTTTTTTACTATGAAGCAGTATAAATAGTACCTATGTTTTCTAAAGTATTGTATGTGAAAAGGAATAAAAATACTGAAATATTTTATTTGTGGTTTTATTTGATGTCAATAATTTTTAAGTTAATGAAACAATCTCATTCTAATCTGAACAATGTAAGTTTGCCACTATTAAAGCTAACAATAGGTTTAAAATAGAATGGAATGAAAAGGAGCTGTGCCTCAAGTATGATCATTTTGTGTTTTCTGTGGAGTTGGAGCAGGGCTATTCAACTGGTGGCCCAGGGGCCAAATCAGGCCCACAGGTGAGCTCAGTTCGGCCCACCAGTGGGTTCATATTTAAATAAAACTAGATTTTAAACCATAAAACAAACTTACTTAATGAGAATAACTGCTGGATGTCTGCACCCTGAGCTCTTGGCTTTCAGCGACCTGAGCAATATTTAAAAAGCCCTGAGTTAGTTTACAGCCTGCGATCACAAGGTGGCGCTGCTGCTTTACTCACGGAGCTCCATCCTTGGACATGTTGACTGCTGGCTTCAAGGATCAGTGCTCCCTCAGTATGTCACCAAAATAAAACTTTGTGGTAATAACAGGAGGAATGTGTGCTCAGCTCTGTTGTTAGACACAGGTCCCAGACAGGAGAGGGTTTATCCTGTGCATTCGCTCTTATTTTTATGTTCATGTGTAATTTTTACTCTATTTATTTTAAAAGCTCTGTAATTACTGACAAATGTTGATTAAGTCTTGAATTAAATGCTCATTTAACCTGACGTGCTCATGAGGACCAGGTTCTGCT
Source organism: Hypsolebias longignatus (assembly GCA_031762435.1). NCBI lineage: Eukaryota > Metazoa > Chordata > Actinopteri > Cyprinodontiformes > Rivulidae > Hypsolebias > Hypsolebias longignatus. The sequence goes on along the minus strand of JARVGV010000645.1, from coordinate 16,115,100 downwards.
CATCCCTGCACACATTCCTGCTCGGAGCGTTGCAGATCCCCTCAGTTCTCTGCAGTCACTGTGGGCCATTTGAGGAACTACCATTGTCTCGCAAAGCACTATTCTATATTTGTCACTTGAATGCATCACGTACAGCCTTATAAAGTAACAATTTAAAGAATATAACTTGCAAGCTTGCCAAATGGATCATGCTGTACTTTTGAGCTGGAAACTTTGAGGAAACTTCAGGTTCTTTAAGCAGAAACTTCACACCACTTTCCAAACCAATGCTCCCAGTTCAGCTTATAAACACTGACTTTCCTCGTTATATCCTGTCAGTCATTAACTACAAACATCTGCACACTCTTCATCTTGGGAAGAGGTGCAGAGAGGCTGCTTTTCCTCACGTCTCTAACAAAACGAGCGTAAACAGATCAACAGCTGCTGTTACCTGAAGCTGTTAGAAGTTACCAGTCCATTTCTATTATCCACACTTCCAAAAGTCATTCTTCACTGAAACAGCAAAGACAGTGGACTAATTACAATCGCCAACAAGTTCTTTATCTTAAAAAATAATAATAATAAAGGAAAGGTTTCAGTAAAGGTGTTGCCACAAGGTAAGACACTCAAGTGCTACAAATGCCAGAGCTTTTTCTATTTTTACTCCTTTTCTGATGCTCTTGCAAGAATCTCTCCTGAAACTGGATTAAATCTGAAATAATTATGTAAATAAAGAAGTAACAGCTCCTGAAACTGGATTAAATCTGACAAATAATTCTGTAAATAAAGAAGCACAGCCCCTGAAAATGTCTGAAATAATTCTGTAAACAAGTAACAGCTCCTGAAACTGGATTAAATCTGAAATAATTCTGTAAAGAAGTAACAGCCCCTGAAACTGGATTAAATCTGAAATAATTCTGTAAAGAACAGCCCCTGAAACTGTGGATTAAATCTGAAATAATTCTGTAAATAAATAAATACAGCTCCTGAAACTGTGGATTAAATCTGAAATAATTATGTAAATAAAGAAGTACAGCTCCTGAAACTGTGGATTAAATCTGACGAATAATTCTGTAAATAAAGAAGTACAGCTCCTGAAATTAAATCTGAAATAATTCTGTAAATAAAGAAGTACAGCTCCTGAAATTAAATCTGAAATAATTCTGTAAATAAAGAAGTAAAGCGCATTGATCCTTGAAAATCCCTCCTGCCGTCCTCCTTCCATCTCCTCTGCCTCTCTTCAGTCGACTCCTGACAAACTGAATGTCTCTCTGCCACCTGCTGCACACGCCCTTTCACCTTCCTCTTTCTCCTCCCCCCACCTCAACCCCTCTGACCCCCTGTGGCCTCCTCCCTCCCTCCTTCCTCAACAACTGCCAGCCTCTTTACATTTTAGGTGTTTCGCAGGGCCTCGAGTCCAGAATGGCTCACAACAAGTGCATAAAAGTAGCTCGGCCTTGCTCTTCTGCAGCCCCTCGAAGCCCTCTGCGTCTCAAATCCCTCCCCCCCTCCTCAACACACATTCCCTGCTCCAAAGGAGGCCCCCCACACATTTAGCTGCCATCCACCCAGGTTTTGGAGATACTTTTATCACTTCCCTCTTCTATTGCTGATGATGAAACTTTCTATTAAAGAAAAAAAAATTTCTTTGAGAAGACTATTTAAAATATGCAGGTTCAATTAACACAGGTCAATGTTTTTTTTTTTGGTTAAAGAAGATACAAAATGATTTTCTTTGATGCAAACAGTCAGTCGGAGACCCTTCGTTATTCAATGAGGAGGTTAATTTGCTACAATAATAAATTCCTGCTTGTAAAAAGCGATTGTTTTTTAATCCAGTACGAAGATGTAAAAGTTTGACTTGATACAGGTGGTAGTTTTTGTATTTGTCTAAGTTTAATAGTTGATTTATTTTGTTTGGGTTTTTATTTTTCTTAAAGATAAGTTTTTTTTTTTTTGTTGCACTTTGTTTTATTATGTGTTGCTTTCAAGAATAATTCTCGAATGTTCTCCAGATTTCATTAAGTCACATCTCACACACAGCTTGTTTCTTTCTTCTCAGTGTTTAATTGTTTGATATTCCTCATCACGTCTCCATCCATATCTTTAATATCATTTTTTCCTCCATACATTTCAGTTCCTGTCACCCCCACCCCTTCTTTGAGTTTATAATAACTTCTATCAATCCTTCCCTCATGCTGCACACCAAGACATTCTCCCCATTTGTCTCTTTTTCACACACACACGCACCGGCTCCCCTCCTCCATTTGAGTTATAATTAATCCAACTGCTCCAGTGACAGAGCAGAGTAGCCCCTGCAGATAAGGTTTCAGCTTCTGGCTGTTCAAACTCTGCTGCTCTGTGTGACTATCAAACCATGCGCTCTGCAGAGATGCAAACATGGAATGTGATCAATATTTGATATGCATGCAAGCTGCTGAGGATGCGCACATGGAAGACGTGATAATGGATTATATTTTACATTATAGTGTTGAAATGATGAAAATTATAGGTGCAGCACATCAAATGTTGGACATAAGTGTTTGCTACAATAAAGTCCTTAATTTACTCTGAGCTGCTCATTGAATTCAGCAAACCACAGTCTGCCTAAAGAATTCATTCTGAAAGGCCAATTAATTATAATAATTAATCAAATAATGCTGCTCCTGTTGAGCATTTCCACCCAGAAAGACCTCATCCTCAGCTTTTCATTCATTTGATGATCAATCAATATATTGAGAAATGGGTTTTAATTGGCACTTTGGATCACCCTCCCTGTTTGACATTCCCAGTGCAGTTTGGAACCTTATTGGCTCCCACTGCGGCCTAAATCTGTTCAGATGAGAGAAGCGTTTTCCCATTTTAAGGCTGGATGAGGCCTACTAGAAGCAAATGCATAACCCTGCTTGGCAGCAACTGGCGTCTCCCCTAGAAACCCCTCTAGTGGCCCGCGCGCTCCTTTTACGGCCGTCTAGGTGGGACCGCGGGGCTCGATGGGAGGTCAAAGCGACAGATCCATATATGGCGCGCGCTCTCCTCGTTGGGAGCGCGCAGCGTCATTTCTGATCCCCCCCTTCAGCTCAGGAGTGTGATGGATGGAGCTTCCGCCGTGTCACCAAGGGGCGCGCCTCCACCCTCCCACACCCACTCCTGCTGCCTCTGCCTGTCAGTATCCTAATATGGCAGAGGGCCGGGATGGGGGCCAGTGGAGGCTTGTGAATGGTAGAGGTTGGGTATAAAAGGTGGACGGGCAGTAGTGAAGACTCCAGCTGGTTCAGCAGCAGCACTGGTTGGGTCGTTCTCTCCGAGCCGCAGACTAAACACCTAAGGTAAGACCCTGCAAGAAGCTACCCTGAAGCCAGACATCCAGGTTGGACCTGCAGAGCAGACCTGAGTTAGTGGAGCATCCGCTGGGGGAATAGTCAGGGACCTAGAATAAGAGGCTGACACGCCATGATGTAGAAACATGATAAAAGAGTTTCTGTGTTAGTTGCAGTATTAGAAATACAGGATTTGACAAGCAAAATAGTCAGCAGTCTGATTTGGAAATTTAAAAGCAAAATTTTAAATGAATTAATATAGGTTTGATGCATTCTGATCGGATCAATCATTTTATTAATGATGCTGTACGACACTTAATATTCTCCAACCTGTCGGATAATTTGGCTTTCGAGGATATCGCACGTTTTAAAACGCAATTGAATAGCTTACAAGAAAGATTTAAGATTTTGCTTGTAAACGTGTGTTAGTTTACTTTATTGAGCTTGATCAGCCTTCAGTAAGTTACAGGAGAAATTTTGAGTAAGTGTAAAGTTCATTTAATCAGTTTGAAGTGAGACTATTAACATTAAAGTGGGTTACAAATCATGCGTAATGGGCTGCTGTCAGTGCGTCATGGGAACATTTAGCGCACACCTTGGGCCGGATCAGGTTCAGGTTCCTGGAAAATCTTAAAATTGTTTTAGTCTTAAATTAAGATACCAGATTTAATCTCTCAGTGAAAAAAAAAATAAGAAAAAACAAAAAGTATATACAATTTGAAAGAATTTACTCTGTGTTATTTGTGTGGCATCATCTGATTCAGTGCGCTCAAGTTTTTTTTCTTCCTCTCTCTCCTCTTTTTTGCAGAAGCCACCATGTGTGACGACGATGAGACTACCGCCCTTGTGTGCGACAACGGCTCTGGCCTGGTGAAGGCTGGCTTTGCCGGAGACGATGCCCCCAGGGCCGTGTTCCCATCCATTGTCGGCCGCCCCCGTCACCAGGTAAACAGCGAAGAAAAAGTTTAAAAAAACAAAAAGGCAGCAATAATTCACATCATCAACCTCCAAAACATTGTTTTTTAGACTGCAGAAATAGGTGACCTTTTCTTTTTTGATAGTGTACCAGTAGAATAATTTAATTAACCTAATTTAAGATTTATTTATTTAGTTAGTTTTACGCACTTTTGGCGCATTAAGTTTAACTAATAAATCTTGAGTCATGTAATTGTGGCTCCCCAAACCTATAGCAATATTTTCACGAGTTTATAGACTAAATGTGCCACAAGTGAAGTGACAAGATCACAGTTGCTTTGTCTGCCTCCGTGATGGCTAGTTTGGCACATTTACGCACAGGTCGCAATGTCCAGCGTCTTTCATGTGCACGACTGACCTTTCCTTTACATTCCACTTCTTTCTTCTTTAGGGTGTCATGGTCGGTATGGGTCAGAAGGACTCCTACGTCGGCGACGAGGCCCAGAGCAAGAGAGGTATCCTGACCCTGAAGTACCCCATTGAGCACGGCATCATCACCAACTGGGACGACATGGAGAAGATCTGGCACCACACCTTCTACAACGAGTTGAGGGTTGCCCCCGAGGAGCACCCAACCCTGCTCACTGAGGCCCCCCTGAACCCCAAAGCCAACAGGGAGAAGATGACCCAGATCATGTTTGAGACCTTCAACGTCCCCGCCATGTATGTGGCCATCCAGGCTGTGCTGTCCCTGTACGCTTCCGGCCGTACCACCGGTAAGACTGACAAACTGCCACACCTCACACATACAGCCACTCATAAGTTTTATAGAAATACACCCCCCCCCCCACCACGCAAAAAAAATAAATAAATAAACGAGGGAAAAAAAAACAACAAAAATGGTTGCCACATGCGTTGTTTATTGAGCTTTTTCACACCAAAGTAAATTTAAAAAAGTAACTTAGAACTCCACACTCTTCAGTTTTTGTAATTAAAAATCGACTTCCGGTTTTAATTTTTTAGATTCTGCGCCAGCACGCCTGCAGAAGTAATTTTACGCACAACTTTTACGCACAACGTCGATAAGAATGACGAATTATTTGTGCACTTTTACATTCACGTTGGCTTTAAATTCTTCTTCAAGCACACATTTTAGCCGCAGTCTGACATGTCACATTTAAAGTTTTTAAGGTTTCTCTCACTTGGATTTTACTGAGCTCCCTCCTTGTTCCTCCTCAGGTATTGTGCTGGATGCTGGTGATGGTGTGACCCACAACGTCCCAGTCTATGAGGGTTACGCCCTGCCCCACGCCATCATGCGTCTGGACCTGGCTGGTCGCGATCTGACCGACTACCTGATGAAGATCCTGACTGAGCGTGGCTACTCTTTCGTGACCACCGGTAAGGAACTCGTTCTGCTCTAATCTACGAGGCAGAAGCATAAAATCTAAACGATAGTATGTTCATTTCAAACTATAATTTTAATTTATAAGCAGTGTTATTATCAGCCTGTTTAAAAATCGACCTACAAAAATACAAGTACTTTTAGAAAAATTATTGATCATTGCGTACAAAGTGCCGGTGTTGCGCGCACGCACTCTGAATAATGACTCTCCAACTTGTCCATCTACAGCTGAGCGTGAGATCGTGCGCGACATCAAGGAGAAGCTGTGCTATGTGGCTCTGGACTTCGAGAACGAGATGGCCACCGCTGCCTCCTCCTCCTCCCTGGAGAAGAGCTACGAGCTTCCCGACGGTCAGGTCATCACCATCGGTAACGAGAGGTTCCGTTGCCCCGAGACCCTCTTCCAGCCTTCCTTCATCGGTACTTCAGACGATTGTTTTTACAATTACAACCATTTGTGCACATTCATCTTTATGTCTCACTCCTTCCACCACCTCTAAAACTTGTGTTCTCATCTGACCAGGCATGGAGTCTGCTGGCATTCATGAGACTGCCTACAACAGCATCATGAAGTGCGATATTGACATCCGCAAGGACTTGTACGCCAACAATGTGCTCTCCGGCGGTACCACCATGTACCCTGGTATTGCTGACCGTATGCAGAAGGAGATCACTGCTCTGGCCCCCAGCACCATGAAGATCAAGGTGATTTAAACCAAACTGGAAAACATTTTGCACATTGTGACAATTACGCACAAATTACGCACAAATTGCGCACAGGATGAGTTCTCATCAACCCTCTCCTCCTCTTCTAGATCATTGCTCCTCCTGAGAGGAAGTACTCTGTCTGGATCGGTGGCTCCATCCTGGCTTCCCTGTCCACCTTCCAGCAGATGTGGATCTCCAAGCAGGAGTACGACGAGGCTGGCCCCAGCATTGTCCACAGGAAGTGCTTCTAAATCCACCACCTTCTACACCAGCTTCTCCATCATTTTCACCACCAGCCTTCAGGAGATCAAGCGAGGAGAAGAAAAAAGCAGACGCCTCTGCGGCACAGCAACACTCTGCTGTCAATGGACTGTATGCCTTCGCTGTTGACATATGCATTTTTTTATTATTTTAAAATCTGCATATTTTATAGCTGTTTGTTGTCTGTGTTGCTCAGAGAAAGGCTGTGAAAACAACCACTGAACCATGCATTCACCAAAAAAACTTTAATAAAAAAATAAGAACAACATGTTGCCCAACACATGTGAATGTAAGTGTATATACATATTGATAATTTATTAAAGTCCATTATTTGGTACTTTTTGTGCCCTTGGCCTTGGTTTTCTGTTAAGACAAAAGTGAATAACTTTTTGGTTAAGAAAAATAAATAAATAAATAAATAAAAGGTGACAGAAAACGATGCAAATAATACGCATCTAAAATATTCACAATTTTCAGCAAGACCTTTAAAAATACCCTAAAACAAAACAAATTAATTGCGCATTCCCAAACAAATTTAAATTCGATATTAGTTTTCAGCATATTAAACTTGCTCCTCTCCATTTGCTTTGTGGGAGGCTGACAGGTGGGAGGTATATTGGAGGGGGTCGTGTTTATACTCTGACATCCAGAATAGGCAAGAATGCAGCAGCAGCAGCTACAAACTGTCCGGTCAGTGGACACCTGACACTCCAAATCCTGATGAGCAGCCGTGACACCCCCAAGACCATTTTTAGACTAAACCATATGTCCTGAGGGACCTCTTCGCAGCCCTGCCTTATATGTAATGAGTACTTCAGGTTATTTTTGTATGTGAGGACTTGAACAACGAAAAGCAGCAATAACTCATTACAGACTCACATTAATATTTCATGTTTTTTTTTTTGGGTCACCAATTCTTATTAGAGCACCGGCACATGTTTTTGAACTACACAGATATAAAAGCAATAAATTAAATATTTTTTCATTCTGTTTAACAATCTCATAGAAATAATTACGAGACAGAAGCCGCAATAAACAGCGATGTCGTCATCCTAGCTCTCAGGCCACCTGTTGCGGATGTGTTTGGCTTTATTTATAAAACGTCCTCAGGAGGGCGGAGCTACGCGGAGTGATGACGTCACGCAGCTTGTGCGTCCTGGCCGCTCTGTTTCTGTGAAATCCGAGCTCGGCGTAAGTATCTTTACTGTACACAAAATTAGACCAGCGCAGGCATGAATTTCCTCCTGTCATAGCCGGTCAACCTGTTGTTGACGAGTCGACGAACAGCCAAGGAGATTTCATGTTCCCCGCGCTGTATCTCCGAGTGGCGACAGGCGATTATCGGTGTTCCATATTTTCCCCATGATCATCTTGCCGAGGAGCGGACACCTCATTTGTCATAACAGCTGCTACGCAGAACAACGTACAGCTAATTTTAATGAGCTAAAAATTGCGTACAGCGCCCTAAATTATGCACTAGTGTGAATAAAAAAAAGATTTAAGAGACGTTAAGACTATTTTAATTATGTGTTTGAAAGCTTGATTTCGACTAATTTTTAATTTTGGACTGATCAACGGTCGAGCCCTTTTGAGCCAATCAGATGAGGAGGTGATAGTGACGTCACTAAGTTCAGGAAATTTCGTTAGCTTAGCTTAGCTAATCAGGTTTTCTCCATCTGAGGGTCGATTTTCAGGTAAAATTCCCAATAAAACCCAGAAAACAGAATTATATTTTCGTAACCGACCTCATATCAAACCAGACTTTTGTTTTTAATTCTTACTCGACGCCTCTGTTCGGGGTAGGCGGGCTCTTTTTGAAACCTGCCCTGCTATTGGTTTGAACTGTTTTTGCGTTAAGGTTTAAATGTCTGGCGGTGACGTTAGGGAATAAACAGACTCGTCACCTTGTTGAGGCTACTGGCTATTAGTCTTGTTCTTCTTCAGTAGATTTGTCTGTGCTCATTTGCAGTTTAAAGAGTGATAAGATGGTGACAAAAAGGATCCGCTCAGAGTACATGAAAAATTTCAAAGACCCTAAATGGGAGACTTTCAGCAAATGTTATGAGGAGATGCTGACGTACAGGCTGACTCGCAGGCTTCTGGAGCACACGCACAACCCCTGGTTCTGGAATGGCTCAGACAGTGATTCAGATTCAGCGGGAAGGAGCCCCCATCCTCCAGGTAAGAACCAGGTTGTGGCTGAGACCAGCAGAGACGGAGCAGAGCCGGAGCTGGAGGAGAGGACGACCACACAGCAGGAGCAGCAGAACAGAACCACAGAGGCTGTAGCCAGGCTTCATATTCAAGACGAGGAGGAGAACGCTTCTGCTTTGCACTCTGCAGTCCACGGTAACTATGAGGTTTTAGGTGAAAGAGGGCTAAACAACGTTATGGGCTGGTTGCAATTTATTCTGTTTCTTTGTGACATAACTTCTCAGGCTCACAGTCCCATGGTACGGAGTCGAAAGCACTGCAGAGGAAAGACGAGGAGCAGAGAGTCTGCAACAGAGCCAGCAAACGGTTTACACATCCTCTCAGAGACAAAGGTAGTCCACAGACCAGAGCCTCAGATAAATGTCAGACTTGAGTCAAAGTTGTGATTCTTTTTTTTATTTTAAATCATGAGTACCTCATCAGAGCAGTGTTGACACCATAACTGTTGAATAACAAGTGATAAAACCTACTTAAAGTAAACACTGACCTGCTTGTTGTCCAGACCTGCCACCCACAGAAAATATTTATTGTTTTTTGCATCCTAAAATGGAAATCACAACAAACGTCCTAGAGCTGTTAAGCGCCACAAATCCAAGCAAAGATGGGAAACAACTTTAGTTTCAAAAACAGAAGTACAGCTGGTTTCCTCAGCTTTCAAACAGTGACCGGATGGTATTAGATACAGTATGATGATGCTACACAGGTGTAAATGTATTTTTTTCAGCAACCAGATGCAAAACTCAAACTCATATTGAGCAGATTAAAAAATGTTTTATCAAATTCCTCATCACATTTGTATATTTACATCCTACACTGTCTTTAATCAAATAAAGTTGTATGCTTTACAAAACACTACTGTCTGTTTATATTCAAATTTTACTTTACAGACACAGGAAGACCCCAACCACAGAAGACAAAACCCTCCAAATCCTCAAAACAAACTTGGCGTTCCCAGCGCGTGAGGCCTGCACCATTCCAGCAGCCAAGAGAGGACATTAAGGAGAGTCGCCATCCTTTTGCTTTGTATGGATCAGGGGAGAAAGATGCAGACGTTGCAAGCAGAAAGACTCACAACGTGGGTCCTGCAGCTTCAACTGCTGAGGTAACGGTTTGCTCATCAGCCTATAAATCAGTTGAAGCATTAGCATGAACAAGTCCTGAGCTTTAGCATTTGTTTTATACTGATAGATTTATGAATCAGCTCTGAGGGCGAAGACCAGGCGAGAGGTGGAACGTCAGATCCAGACCCAGAGGGCCGAGCGGAGGAGAGCAAAGTCTACTGATCAGGCCAAATCCAGGAAGCTAGTTCCAGCTGACTTTAACCCTTGGCTCACAGAATACATGCGCTGCTTCTCTGCTCGCACCCGATAGCAATGTTCCAGCATATCAGGATGATTAAAGCCACTATTGACTGTAAACTCTGACGTGGAAACATCTGCAGTGTGAGGAAAGCACAGGTGGATTTCCAGAACAGCCTCTCTTTGTGCAGTTTTCTTATTCACATTTTATCAGGATGCAAACTAACTAAACCTTTAACACTTAAAGCCATTATGCAGCTTATCAACCAATCAACAATTATCATGTTTTTAATATGAATGAGTTTCATTTTATAGCACATTTTATGTGATTTTATACATAGTAGAAAATAAAGTTTCTAGTAAAATCCTGATATACAGTACAGCTGTTTAACTGAGAGTAAATGGTTCAAAATGATTCCTGCAGCCATACTTCAATGGAGTCCCCATAAACACATGCAGTGTACAAGCTGTCCATTTCTATATTCCAGAAAAGCTGTTACTTTGGTTTAGTTATTTGGTAGATATTCCTAAAAAATTTTGGATTCAAATGCATTTTCAAAAATGAAAGAAGCTGGTCTCCTCACTCAGCCTGTTGGTTTCCCTCTAGGTTGTGAATATGAAGCATTCACCCACAAACAGAAATAAGTGTGCTTCAGTTTTATGGCTTTGTGATTTTTACTGTGAGCTGCAGCAAACTGGTTCTTGCCTGTGATCAGTTCAGATTGACTTGCTTTAGATAGTTATTTTGTACTTACAGTATCACTCGTGTTGTAATGGTTGTATTTTTTCCTCATGAGCTTCTGAACACTGAAATGTTTTAACTGAATATTTTACACTCAGTCAGGCGCCAGTGAGATTTGTTAAAGCTTGTAGACTGCAT
>JARVGV010000645.1:16050188-16060727 GCA_031762435.1 Hypsolebias longignatus | reverse complement strand
TATTCATAACCTATCACTCCATAACACACACACACACACACACACACACACACACACACACACACACATGTGCCTGGCCACAGTTATGGATGGATCAACCACATAATCCCCCAACTCAGCTTCCTCCATGGAAGACATGCTGGTGGGATTGAGAAGGTCTGAGAAGTATTCCTTCCACCTCCCAACGACATCACTGGTTGAGGTCAACAGCACCCTACCTTCACTGAACACAGTGTTGGTAAAGTGCTGCTTTCCCCTCCTCAGCCGTCTGTTGGTTTGCCAGAATCTCCTCGGAGCCGACCCAGAGTCTCTATCCAAGGTCTCACTGAACTCCTCCCACATCCAAGCTTTTGCCTCAGCAACAGCCAAGGCTGCGGACCGCTTGGCCCTCCGGTACTCCTCAGCTGCCTCCAGATTCTCACTGGCCAACAAGGCTTGATAGGACTCCTTCTTCAGCTTGACAGCCTCCCTAACCCGGAGTGTCTACCACTGAGTTCATGGATGGCCACTGAGAGAAGCACCAACAACATTCACAAATAAACCCACACCAGCTCGACGCCTCTCACCATGGGCAACTCCAGAGTGGAATAAGGTTCAGCCCTTCTCAAGGAGATCGGTTCCAGAGCCCCTCCTGTGCGTCGAGATGAGCCCAACTATATCTAGTCGGTACCTCTCAACTTCGCACACAAGCTCAGCTCCTTCCTTGCCAGAGAGGTTACGTTCCATGTCCCAAGAGCCAGCTTTGGTAAGCCAAGGTCAGAGCGCCAAGGTCCCCGCCTTCGGCCACTGCCCATAGCATCATGCGCCTGACTTTTATTGCCCTTCCTGCAGGTGGTGGGTTCACAGGAAGGGGTGGGTCCACAGGAAGGTTCAAAACATTAACTATTTAAAAGTTGGTTTCTTTTCAATTAGGAGTATTGGGGGCCGGATGGAGAATGTCCAAGGGTCACTTTTGGCCCTTGGGCCATATATTGCCCACATCTCTGCTCTATGGGCTTCTCTTTATTCCATTTAATAGATTATACTTTGCTTTGAGAATGTGCAAATAAATAACCATACTAAATCACTACATTTTCAAAGGTATTGGGACAAATGGAATTATGTCCACCTGATGTTGAGTTTTAAATTATTAGCCATTAGGAGAACTATACTGTAGTTTGTTTTCTTAATATATATTAAAAATTTCTGAAATACTTTTTACCCTAATTGTAAAATGTTGTTAGATAATTTGAAGGAAGTTGCCATAATTACATATGAGATTGTGTGGTCGCTGTGAAAATACATATGTCAAACTTATGTGAGTCTTAAATATTTTGTCAGCTGATGACTAATCTAGCCTTTCCATGTGTGCTGCTGACATTATTATGGTCTGTTCTTTTGTAGCGGTGGTATCAGTGGATGGGCAACCAGTCAAACTACAACTCTGTGACACAGCTGGACAGGTCAGTGATCTCAATGCAAAGGCACAAAAACACAGCAGCAGCATTTCCAAATGTTTTTACAGTATGATGAACAGTACAAAGATCAAAAGTACTTTTTCCTTTCCACTCTGTGAGGCATCCTTCCATGCAACATTTGTACTTTTTGCATTTTCAGACTGATTATTCTGTAGAAAGATCCACAGTTGGATATGGCAGAGGAGAAAGTTTGACACATCAGCAGTTCCTGGATTAAATCAAAACAGCTGCATCATCCCCCCCACCCCCACCACCAAAATTATCTAAGGGAATTAATCTTCAGAACAAATATGCCACAAATTATACAGATTTAAAAGCTTAAAGTGAAATGAGTGAAGGGAAATCAACTACTGTATATGTTTTTCCATGTTTATTTGCTGGTCACAGCAAACTTCCTGAATAACAGAAGGTTTTCATACACAACAGATACTCAAATTAAAACTAGACCAATAATAGATTGTGTGTAAGTGGATTCTTGTCCAGGAAACTATGCATTTGATAGGCCTTTCCGTGGAAATGAATTCCTTTGTTAGCAGGAAGTGATGCAATTACAGCATGTCCACAGCTGCTGCAGCAGATTGCTGTCTGAAAAAGATAGTAAAAGATCCATATCACGACGAGGGACAAGCTACCACTGGTCAGATGAAGCCACGGCTCTCTGATGAGACAAAAAAGATATGTTAGGTATGCTCTGTACTGCGTTTTTATGATAAGGCCAGCAGATTCTTTCTGAGTACGGCAACATATGGTGTCACGCAATGAAACAACAGCTACATGCAATTATAGAGGAAAACAAGACGGCTCTTTACCAAGAGGGAAAGTTGTTATAAAATTTATTATTTAGAAGCCAGACATTAATATGTTAACTAAATAAAGAAGAAAGTTATGTCATCTTCACACATATTTCCCACTCTGATAATAAAATATGGGGGGAAAAAGAGAGCAAGGTGAAACCAGATCAAAAATTCTAGTTAACAGTTTATAAAATACCAATTCTAGATTAATTTTTTTCAGCAGTTTTTCTTGTACAGTATGTGTAAAACTGTTTCCTTTTTGCTCCACTGGTGGGACTACCGTATTTTTTGGACTTAAGGCGCACTGGATTATAAGGCGTATTAAGCCAAACAAGTTCATTTTGACAGATTTTTGAGCGCCATGTACCACATAAAACTAGTTTGAGGTCAGTAAGCACAACCAGAATTAATATATGAGGTGCACCGGATTATAAGGCTCACTGTCGATTTTTGAGAAAATTAAAGGTGCATTATAGTGTGAAAAATACAGCAATTCTGACATTGTTCAGCTGCTCCTTCTTGTAATACACGTCATTCCTCCCTTCCTGTTTTTTCATTCACGCCTGTGAAAGTTTAGTGGATTTTTTTTTTTTTGGCAACACAACACTCTTGGTATTTTTCTTTTTACTCCAAGTCCCTTAAACATTTTCGGTCTGATTTAGTTTTCTTTCAATGACAGTAAAACTCACAACGCCTCTCCTTCTCGGCGTCTTTCAGGACGAGTTTGACAAGCTGCGTCCTCTGTGTTACACCAGCGCAGATGTGTTCATGCTGTGCTTCAGCGTCGTCAGTCCTGCCTCCTTTCAGAACGTTCCAGAAAAATGGGTCCCGGAGATTCGGAACCACGCACCGTCTGCACCGCTTGTCCTCGTTGGGACGCAGTGTGACCTCCGAGAGGACGTCAAGGTGTGGAGGTTTATCACATAAGCAAAAATAGGTCTCACTTTAATGCTTGTGTGTTTCGTCTTCTCTTCTCAGTGTGTAAAGCTTCATTACAGTCGCAGAAAGAAGTTAAACTGTCATTATGATTAAATGTTGGTCATTTTATCAGGCTTTTGTTGTAGATGTGCACATGATGAGATTTAGCTACATCTGCCAACCCCTCACTTTTAACTATTTATTTTTGCAAAACCCATGTAGCAGACGATCCAATCCGTTCAATTTTTTTTTCGACTAAAGGCATTGAAAATGTTGTCATCCGTGGCAGTACATTTGACTGCTTGAGTAGAAACTATTCTTGCTATGGCCCAAAGAACATATTAAGGTAGTTTATGAACCTGGAGCACCTCAATGGGATCTCAGTGTTAAATACTTTTATGATTTACACTATTAATTTCTATTGTGACATCTTGGTTTCCTCTGGAAAATTCAGTAACAATTTTATTTTATTTTAAAAGTAAAAAAGAGCCATAGTTCCTGTCATCCGTTTGCTCCATTGTTCACAGCTCCCGCTGGTTTTATAACAGCAACCATTCATCTTTGGCACCTGCAGCGTCATATATCTCATCTTGTTGCAGTGCATTAAAAATACAGTTATAGAGGAGTTCAGTGCAGTCAAGTTCTCAGAGGAGGTTGGTACATTACTGTAGTGTTTTTTTATGAAACGTGCCATGACAGTTTTATGATCGCTAACATTTTTTGTCATTTATACATGGTTCTTTCACACAGTTCAAAAATCAAAGCTGGTGCCACGTTGTGCCTTTTCCAAACACACGTGAAAAACATTGTAATGGCATATTTTCTGTTTTATTGAATAAAATATATTGTTGCTCAATAAAGTAAAGTAACTGATGCCATCTTATTTTAGGTCTTGATCGATCTGGCTAAATATCGAGAGCGGCCCATAGACCCGGCGGATGCTCAGGACTGTGCCATGGAGATTGGAGCTGTGGCCTACATGGAATGCTCCTCTCTGACCCAAAAGAATCTCAAGGAAGTGTTTGACACAGCCATACTGGCAGGCATACAGAACCACGGCTCCCGTAAGGACTCGAGAGGGAAACAAAAACGCAGGAAAAAGCAAAGGCAAAAACCGGACAACATGAAGAGCTTGTCCAAGTCTTGGTGGAGAAGGTACTGCTGTGTGGCCTGAAGCAGACCTGTGACGGGTTCGGTTCCTGCTGTGAGTGGGGATCGAAAAGTCCGATCCTTCACTTAAGTACCTCTGAACTGGTTTTGGCTTTATCTGGATTCAGTCTGCACAAAAGCTTTTTTATTTTTATGTTTTGTACAAATGTACTCAATGAAAGATTTAGCCTTAACTGTGGTATAAAACTAAGATTTTCATAAAGATAAAATATTTTTGCTCCTATTGCAGGTGAGATTTACTACTGAGCCTCTGATCTGAGCCCGTTGCACGGTGCTCCTGCGTTTCTTGAGTTAAGCTTGTATGAACAGTACTTTTATTATGGCAGAAAAATGTGAGAATATTAAGTATTTGACTACTTCAGGTTTTAAAAAACTCACTTTGTAAAATTCCCTATAAGTATATTATGAGCTTTAACGCGCTTTATGTTGCCTTGAACAAAACTGGAATCTCATCAGAATATAATTATTATCATCACTGACCTAAATGCAGCCGCTTACTGTCATTTTTCTAAATTACGTCTAACTTTAGACTTGCTTCTTAGAGATGTAGAATGAAAGAGAGCTGCCCTCTGACCAAACTTTGTCATTTAGGATTATGACCCAGACATGATCACCAGACATATTTAAAGCCAAAACAAATCCAGCCGGGAGATGTTTTAGCACCGCAGAATTTGAGCCATTGTTATTCTTTGTGAAAATTACCAACTCATTATATCTTGACCACAGACACGGCTTCTTGTTCTGCCACCCGTTAATTAGTGTCAAACCTGGATCATGCTTGTTTAACTTTAGTCCTGAGCAGAACAATGAATGAACGATAAAGTCCGACAAAGAGTTCAGCCTGGCTTGGTGAGGTTTTAGTTAAGTGCTGAAGATTTAACCTAACCCCAAACATTGGTTCCATGAGGATGACAGAAGCAATTTCAAAATCTAAATAAAAGAGAGATTTCCAAATAAGAAGTATTATATACCGGTACAGTAAAATAGACCGTCTTGTTGTGTCTATTTTCACACACCACGTTCAGTTTGTATTGGTTGTATCATCCTGAAAATGGAGTTGGTTAATCATAAAGATTTTTGCTGTCGTGGAAGATCTCTGGGTTGTCCTTGACCTTACTCAGACAAGATCATTAATCAATTTTTGATCACGTTGTTTCACAAGTACAGGTATACAGGTAAGGATCTCAGAGGGCTTCTTTATATATCAAAATGAAGAAATCTCAAAAAAATGTTAAATGATCATTCAGGCAACTGATAATTTAGATCAGCAAGGTAGGCAAAAACACGTTTTTATATGTTTTATTTTGTTTGATGTGAGTTTGATTTATCTTTTCAAACACCTAAACTGATATAAATATGAGCACTTAATATAATGAGATCAACCATGTGTTCAATTTCACAATAGACTTTATAAATGTAGGTTGGTATAGTTTTTTATTTTTATTGAAAACAACAGATTCAGATTATTAATTACTGCCATCTTTTGAGTAAATATCACATACATCACCTGCAGTTTTCCGTCATCCCTGTCCTCTCAAACAGGTTGAATTCAGTTCAAAAAGTGTACAAATAAACCAAAGTGCAACAAGTTTGACCTGGAAACCCTCAGCAGTACATTAAATCAGAAGTAAAAGTCACTTTCATCTGTTATATTTTTCTGTCTACACAATCTTTGTGTGAAACAGAAAAGGAAAATGAAACCTTAAACATCAAACTTCTTTTTTTTTTTATTTATTTATTTTTTTTTTTTTTTGAACAAAAACACATTTTTAACAGAAAAGTGCTTTACAGTCTTGACTTGTGTCTCATTTTTTTTTTTTTTAAATGTCTGCATTCTGGGTAATCGTACCATTAAAATGTCAAATTTTTGGTCTTCGTGTCAGTTTTTTTTTTTTTAATTTTGCACTAAACAATAAAAAACTGTGAGTAACGTGTTTATAAAATCTGAGCTATCCATCCAGCACCAGGTTTTCTGTCATGACTAATAAGTTTTATTTTTTTAATGAGGCAAATTAAGACTTGAAACAGTCATTGAACAAAAGTTGAAGTCATAAACTTTAACTTCTGTTTCCTAGTCTCAAGGACTCGTAGACATATAACTTCTGCTTCGTTATGTTGAGTCAAAAGTTGAAGGAGACTGCAGCTTCCTGCATGTTGACGATGTTGCTGCTGTAACTGAATGTGTTCACTGTGCCGATGTTTCGCTCTTGATAGCAAACGCTTTGTGTCTTTCAGGGAAAAGACACAATAGGTTGTTTGTCTTGGTGATTGTGTGTCGTCTTGGTTCATTGTGGAGTTAAGCAGGCTAAAGGTCATACACAGTTTTATGACAGACTGCATTTCCTGTGTCAGTTTCTGCTTACAGTACATTTACACTTTTACAACAGCAGATTTCCTATGAAGACAGCTTTATGTATAATTCATTCCAAATATAATACCTCAACAAATTAATGATTTGCATAATAGCTGCTTCTTCCTTTTGATCAGGAATTGAACATAAATTCTTCCTACTTTGCATTTCTATTTCGATATAGCTCAAAAACACCATTTCCTGTTTTAATTCCCTAAATCCTGTGTACATTCAGCTTCAGCTACTTTGTACTCACATCACATTCAAAGGATATTCATGTTGAATCATAGAATGACTGCATCTTAGCAAAGCTTTAAAAACTGTTATTATAAGAGTTTAATTTCCTTCTCAGGTGGTTTGATTTGCAGCTGAAATGAGCGTTTCTGTTTAATTAACAGTAAAGCATTGGTATTCAGCGGTACTCTAAAGGAGTATGATATATATTTGTTTACACTGATGATGGATCAAAACTCCATTAAGTGACAGTGTCACTTGTGTGTTTTATGATGTTTAGACTTATTGTGTATAAAGTTGCATAAACATCCATGTAAGTTGGTCTGAGGATACAAACGTGGCTGCTTTGTGCAAACATGTCAGTCTTGTTTGTTTATCGGTCCTATAATTTCCCAGAAATCTCCATAAGTTTAAACAAAAGCAAAGTGACGGAGTCAGCGCAACATTTGCTGGTTTAGCCGAGGTTGTTCGCTTTCAGTGTACACCTGAGCATGCTCAGATGGGACACCAGCTGAGAGCTTCTCTTGGAGAAACCAAACCAGTGCATGAAACATCCCAGAGTGTAAAAAGACAGGGAGAGATCTGCTGAGGACGTCTTGTTCGAGCAGATCTGTAATACCCTGGGAAATAAAGAACATTTGGAATGAGATATGACGTGTTGTGTTCTTGTTCAGTGGAAATGTTTGTGTTTCCACTGCCGTGTAATGAAAACCAGCAGAATGCTACTGAGATACGGTGCACACACTTTTTTTGGGGAAAAGTTGCTCTTTTGAAATGTTTGTGCACGTGCCAAGTTTTCAGAAATGTTGTCAGGAAAGGGATCTAACCTCAACGGATCGTTAAGTTTCTTTGTTTGTTTGTTTGCTTGTTTGTTGCCTTGCTTTCATTTGTGTTTTGGCTGAAGTCGTGCTTTGAAGTTGCAGTTTTTGACTTCGCCAAGTCCAACAGCCCCGCTGCGCTCCAGGGTTTGAGACGTGGGTGATGTAAGGGCCTAAAAAACACACGTATGAACTTAACGAACGCACTCTGAAAACACAGAGGGAACCGTCTAACCTCAGAGTGGATCATCATGAAAAGACGCTGCACCACCTGGTTACAAGAGCTTTATTTTGAAGGCTGCCATCTAGCAAGTGGCCTGTGTGTGTGATTTAGAAACAAACTGCTTTATTAGCACATTTAACACAGGAAAAACTTACATTTATCCTGATGTCCATCGCCTGGGGGTGGGGGAGACAAAAAAAATGCTTGTTATCCTAAATGCTATTTATTATCCAAACTTCTCAACACTTGCATCAAGTTAGTATGTAATACAGTACAGGCTTAATTGTAATGTCATTCATTCAACCTTTATTTATACAGGTTAATCCCATTGATTGTGGTCATTACATGTCTACTGTGGCCCAACAGTGAATAACTTACTCAAAAAGTTTATTCACCTCTTCTTGTAAACACTGCCGTCTGTATGATGACGGCGCAGTTCTCCAAAGCTGTAAGATCTTGAAACTGCATCCAAAGTCAAAACTCTAAAAACCTAATTCATAATAATTCATAATTAATTTCACTGTGTTACACTCCAAAGCGCTCTGACAGTATTTTGTACTTTCATAGACAATATTGTATAAAATGTTGGACAGTTCTCTTGTTGTCATCTTTGTCATCAAATCTTCATGTTCATCTTTTTGTCATTTAAACCTGGAAGCACTCTTCTTTTGTTTGAAAATAAAGTTCTTACCCCTCTTCTCATTCTCTGGCGTTTTGCCTGTATCGACATTGATTTTGGTGTTTTTTTTTGTGCCACTTAAAATCAACACTGCTGTTTGCGTGACTCATGTAACTTAACTCTTATCGTGCCAAACAGATTCAGAGTGACACACACTCCTGGAATTTTTACTGAACAAGTGAAATGGCTGTCTGTTGTGTGTTTTATTTCTTCAGCGTTCTTCTCTTGATCTTTATTTTTCCAACACACTTCATCCTTTTCTATCCCCCTTTTTTAAATCATCTTCTTTCTCTTTCTTTACTTCTCCAATCGAACACTCTCTGTCTTTTAGCTCACATGGGTAACTTATGTGGAGAAAAATAAATCAGGCAAGCAGTTGAGAAACACTGTGACACAGCTTGCTCCAGCCTTCCTCCTCCTCCTCCTCCTCCTCATGTGGCCTTTTAACAACAGCTGACTTCAGTGTTTACATTGCTGCTGATGACGCCTCAGATGTGACGTTCGTCATCAGGACTCAGCCCACGTTGACACCCTGAACACATCGCAGGACGAAACACTTATGTGGCAGATTTTCATTGTACAAAATTTGCTCAGTTACTGGAAACAGTTGCTTCAGTTATGGAGAGGCTGAAGGTTGAACGTGTGCAGGGGAGGTTTATGGATGTACAGGATAAAGGACATTGAACATGGAGCTGCCATGGAGGAGGAAAAGGAGGATTGTAGAATGTAGGGAGGGAGGATATGCCTGAGGGTTGGTGTGACTGAGGAGGAGAGTTTGGGACAGATCTCTACTGTGGCAGCCAAAAGAGAAAAACAAAAGATTTACTGGAAAAGAATAAGTAATTAGAGGATCATACGTCAGCAGCAACAGCTGTCACTGGAGCTAACACAACACTTAAGAGAAATATGTCATGTCCAATAACAAGAATGAGACGAGTGCAACTTTTATCGGCCCTAAATATCTTTTTTTCCTCATTACATTTGTCTCCATGATGCACATACATTTGATAAGTGTTCCACAATCCAAGTGAAAGTAAAAGCACAGAGCTCAATGTTATGTCAGTATAATTCGTTTGACAAGATTAGTTTACCTGCAAACCACAAGTGTTTTCACTTATCTATGGCTGAATGCTGCAGCTGGATTGAGTTCTGAGAGTTTAACGACAGACTGGAGTCCATGAGTCCACTGATAACGATGATGAAGGTGTCATTTGTTCTGCCATCATGGTACAACTCAGAGCTGCAGAGATATCAATCAGAGCGAGTGTACACATACCCACACAGCCTGCAGGGAGGAGGTGTAATCAGACAAAATGATTGAAAACACATGTGGCCTTCTGTTGTGTAATATGACTTCAAAATAAGAGTTTATAAATACCATACCATTTTATTTATAGAGCACTTAAAACAGTGACGAGGCCAACCAAAGTGCTGTACAAACAGAAAAAACATGCAACAGGCAACATACAAAAAAAAAAGAAGATAAATCAGAATATAGACATAAAAACAATGCAGATAATATATAAAATGACCAGCCTGTGTGAAGCAAACAGGTTCAAAACACAGATCATCTGGTGCTGAAAGCCACAGAATAGTAGTGGGTTTTTAAACGTGATTTGAAAACCGAGAGGGAGGGGGCCTGTCTGGCATAGGTAACTCATTCCAAAGTCTTGGACCTGCTACAGAGAAGGCCCTGTCACCTCTGCGCTCAAGATGAGTTCCTGGAACTGTGAGGAGCAACTGGTCCGCTGATCTCAGAGAACATGGTGGGACATGCGGCTGTAGCAAATCAGAGAGATGGGGGTGGGGGACTGTTCAGCGATTTGTAGACATACAGGAGAATTTTGAACTGGATTCGAAGATGAACTGGTAGCCAGTGCAGGGAGGCCAAGACTG
>JARVGV010000645.1:15985580-16000075 GCA_031762435.1 Hypsolebias longignatus | reverse complement strand
TTAATAGAAAAATCGTTTCTGAATCAAAAATCGTTTCTGAATCGAAAAATCGATTTTGAATCGAATCGTGACACCAATAATCGGAATTGAATCGATTCTCCAGACACTGAGAGATTCGCACCCCTACTGCTGAATACCTCATACCAGTAACAGTTACTGCCAAACACCCATCATGCAGACGTGTATGTGTGTGCGTGCACGTGCAGTGTAATAGTGTACTGGAATTTAAACTCCTAATACAGTTTATCCTTTCTAATCGGTGTAAAGTTCTGATCATCTGTCATCCAATTTCACTGTCTAGCTTGAGTGTGTTTATATAAGAATGTAAGCCAGATGAGGTTCTTTGATGACGGCCTCCATGCTCTCAGTAGTCGCTAAATAACCCCCCCACCACCACCACAACACCACATACACACACATCCATGCAAAGCATAGTCAAGCAGGGGCAACCGGGACTAAATCCAGACTGGTGGTTTCTTTCTCCATCTATAAATACCCCTCTGCTTAAACAAGATCACACACATGAACTCACACTGAAATAAAGAGGCTCACAGAAAAAATAGATTCATTCTCAAACACATTGGGGCACAGACAGACACACACTTCAACTCACACACTCAAACACATGAAGAAATGACTCTGGCCTCAGAGGAGGCTTGCTAAGCGGTCTATGATTATGGGGTGTGTCTTTGTCTCATTTAGTGGTTCCACAAGGAGACAGTCTTCTGCTGTGTCAGACAGATACACACACACACACATACATATATGCAAACACCACTCGTATAATCATTTTCTGACAACAAATCTCTGTTTAAATTTGTTTGACAGCTTTTTAGAGTTGTGAATATAAATAAATGCAGCGTTTTTTCTCCCCCCCCCCCCATAAAAACCCATCTATTCTGTCCCCATGTTTAAAATGTGTAAACAAAATAAACAGCAAAAAGTGGTAGATTTTCAGCTTTTATTTTGGAAAAATATTATTTTCCCAGTAATAAAAATGACAGGCTTTGTACACACAAATTTTCTCTTAAATACAACACAGTCACAGTGGTCTCAAGTGCCTAACACACACATGCTTGCATACATACATCATCTGCCAAATTAAAAACAATCAAACTTAAATTATTACAGACTTGACAAAAACAGTTCAATAAAACGGAGCACAAATAATTACATAATTAAATTAAAAGAATAACTCTTTCTTTAGATAACAAATAAAATAACAAAAGATCTTAACCAAGGGATAGCAGGGTGGTGTTGAACTGGTTAATCGTGGAAGACTGCAGGAGTGGGCAGTGCATACATCAACACCAAACATGAGCATTGTACACACACATTCACACAAACACACACACCTCTATAGTGCAATGAGGTCTTGGCAGTTAAGACTTTAGAGCTCGTCCTTGTTGGTTAAACACCAGCATTATTAGGAAGTCAGAAAAAAAAAATTACAAACACAGTTTTGAAGCAAAACCACATTAACTGACTGAAATGTTTCCAGTTTGATTTCAGTAAAACATTCAAATTAACAATTATATTTAAAAAAAAAAATCAGATTTCTGTTTTGTGTGACTTTAAAAAAAATAAATAAAAAAAATTGGCGTTCTAATGCTGAACGTGTTTCTTAGGATGCTCTGCCCAAAACATTGCCCTGTCTATCACAACTCTTGGGGTTCAGAGGCCACTATGGCCCAACAGAATCCATGTTGGATCAATCTGCAGTCACTACTGGAGTTTTCAGTTCTTTGCTTCCTGCTGAGAACCAGCTCAGCCAACTCTGTCAGTGCTGTAGAGTTAAAGGTGTTCAGCTGCTGTATTATAATTGTTAGTAGTCTTGTAAGGAACATTTGTTGAGCAATTTGGCGTGGGACTTCATCGTGTCGCTACAGCTCCACTCTCTACTCCGCAGCACTGCGCAGAACATAATATGTTTGAAATCCATGACAGATTTTACACAGCATTGTAAATCCACAGCACATAGTACTACAGCAGTACTTTAAGGGTTTTCAGTACTAAAGGTACTACACTGTTCATTCAGTTGGCACGCCACCATCCACAACGTCATCGGTCAACATCCAAGCCGTAGCTCCGCTGCTTATCAGGAGAGAACACTTCATCCTGTTATGAGCTGTAAATCTTCCAGAGCTTCAAGGAGACATTAAATGAGCTCTTCATCAGTTCTCCAGCAGTCTTTGACTGTATGAGTTCTCAGTCAGTGCTGGCTCTGTACAATGACTGTGCAAGAGCTTGCACTTTGTTATTGCGCTCCATCCAAAGCACCAAGTGATCAATAGACCTACATCAAAGGTCAAAAGTACTCGGAATTGACCGGTAGTATTAATGTAGTCCTCAGTCATCACTGAGCAGGCACTGACTCTGCAGTGACTCATCAGCAATTTGGCTCAAGGTCCTCTGGGAACTCCCAGGGAAGAGCAGCAAACAGCAGGAGTAAAACCTCCCAGAAACAAACTGAGCTCTACTGCTCAGGGTTGGTGTGTGTGTGGACCGCCATCAGCCACGAGAAACTGCCATCATACCTGTAAGACCAAACAAACAGACAAAATCAAAAAAGTTGTGTTTAAAAATATTATTTTACAAATGCTAACTGAAGTTCATGTTTTAAGGAACTCATTGAGCAGGTAAATCTGTGCGTACTCACCTCTGTGGCGATGATGCATTCATCTTTCTGGTCTGAAATGACGTACACAGACTGGTATTTGGTGTCAGTGGTACACGGGTACCGGGTGTCATTTGGACTGTGGTATTCACCATCAGTGCTTGACTGAAATTTAACTTCACAATTTGGCTGGTACTGAGAATCACAAGCTGCTGGAGTGTTTATCTCAGTGGAGGACTGATACTTTGCTTCGCTGCAGCTTAGTGACTCTGCTGATGGCTTTTGTTCTGATGCATCACTGTAGAATAAAAATTAAAAAAAAATCAGAAATCCTACCCTTCACATAATATATGCTTCTAATTTATTGTGTGTGATCTATAAGTATTTATTTTGTTTACTTTTAACTATGCATTGTGCAAAACGTCTTCATATATTTAGCCTTTTTTAGATCTGTGTACCTGTTTTGTCTCTTTCTGAACCCTTCTTCTGCGTTGGACTCATCCAGTACTTCACATTTGGCCTCCAACTCATGATGCTCCTCTTCTGTACATGGGGATAACTCCTCAGGCCGGAGCTCATGAACTAGGTTGTACTCAACACTGGAATAACGAGACTTAAAGCCATTCTTTTCTGATCCGTTGAGGCTGGCAATTCCACTCAGACCACCAAGTGACCCAGTAAGTTCTGAATGGTAATCGGCCTTTTTGTTGGTGTTTTTAATTGACGTCGTCATCATACTACCAAGGTCTTTGTCATTTCTGAGACAGTTGTTGGTTGTAAGGTTATTCATAGTCTCTTGGCTGTCGCTGTGAACACTTTCGCTGTGGTGACTGTGTCGGTCTTGCAGTTTCACTCGAACATAGACAACCAGCACAGAGCAGCTGATCAAAATCACAAGTGCAAGGAAGACACCAGCACAGACAGCGGTCCAAGGAAATCCGTTGTCATCATCTTGGTTGTCTTCAGCATTTTCATTTTCTAATGACATAAATCGTCGATCTGGGCCATCCACAACTGGTTGAGAACCCCGGGGGATCTCTGGTAAGAGGAACTGGCAGTTATGACCTCCATAGCCAGGCACACAGGCACATATGTAGCGGCTGCCACGTTCGTGACAAGTGGCGCCATTGTGACAGGGATTGTGTTGGCAGCGAGAGATGGGGGTACTGCAGTTTTTGCCAGTGTAACCTGGAAGAAAGTGGAGTTTTAGAGTCTCAAAAGCTAATGTAGAGCCATATAAAGCCAGGGTCAATCATATATTGAGAGGTGTCATACCTGGGGGACAAGTACACGTGTAGCCATTCCCTTCCTCCTGACATGTCCCACCATTGTGACAAGGGAAGAACTGACAGTATCTATAAAAACCACTGGTGACCTCACAGTTGGGACCGGAAAATCCTTCATCGCACTCACAGAGGTAGGAGTTCACCAGATCAACACACTCTGCTCCTGCATGGAGAGTCAGTGTTGAGATAAAGCCACAAAATGAGTATTACTGTGCTTTTAACTCTAGGTTTAAGTTTAATTGTAAGCATACTAATGAACACATAAGATGATGTACCATTCAAACATGGATTTGAAGTGCAGTGGTCAATTTTCTTCTCACAGTTGAAACCAGCATATCCCATTGTGCATTGACAAAAGTAGCCACCTTCAGGGTTATCCAGGCAACGTCCACTGTTGAGACAAGGCCCATCTGCACATGTATTGGCACTTAACTCACAGTTGTTGCCATAGAAACCAGGTGGGCAGGTGCACTTGTAGCCATTGTTGCCATCCTGTGTTGATAACAGTACAAACAGCAGTTACATACAAGCTTGTTCCCATGGATCTACTTAAAACCGCTCTTTGCTTGAAGTGAGACTCACAATGCAGCTTCCTCCGTTGCGACATGGATTTCCAGAACATTCGTTGACTTGGATTTCGCAATTAGCGCCTGTGTATCCAGGTGGGCAGGAGCAAGTATAACTCCCCTGGCCAGTGTTAGTGCACGTGGCTCCATTAAGACAGGGCTTATGATGTGTGCAGTAGTTCAGATCTGGGACAATGACATTAATGAACAAAATGGTTTCAACATGAAACAAAGACCACAACCTAAAAGACAACCGTGCAGTAAATCTAAGTAAAAATCTCACCTTGGTTGCAGAAGAGGCCCCCCCACCCCTCCTGACAGTTGCACTGCCAAGGCTGTTGGCAGGTGCCATGGAGGCAGCCTGGGTAACGAATGCAGTCATCACAGTAACGCCCACTGAAGCCCACACGACACCTGGGAACATGACATTCGGTTAAGAAGAGAAACAAGGGAAAGTTAAACTTTAGAGGACTGAGTTACCGGTACATTTATTTATGGAACCTAAAGACCCATCAAAGTAACTTCTTTGGACTTACTTGCACTCTCCTGGTTTATCACAGAAGCCATGCTCTTCATCACATCCAGGAAGGCAGATTGCTGTGAAGAAACAAACAAACTTTAGACAAGAATATTCATAAGGTTTGTAGTCCATCAGTTTACTTTCATAGACTTTTAAACTACTCTCAAATATTTGTCTTTTATGTGTGTCTGAAGGCCTTCTTGTCCGCTCTTTCTTTTTCTATATTTTGTTTGTCCAAAGATAATGAGCGTTATCAGACTATTCTTGGCCATCTGAAATCTTGTTTCCTCAATGCTGTAAATGTTGACTTTCAGGTTAAAAAGTCAGACTTTGGCCGTGTTGGTCACCAAACAGAAGACTCATCCAAACACCCATCTATTGTACCATGGTTGCTCTACAACACAAAGCCTCATTTCTCCATTTGACTGTGGGTCAGGAGTCCTTTTTCTTACCACTTGCCTCCCTTACTTTGGTCCTCCATCCTCTTCTCTCAATCTCTTCATCTTCCCCTTCCTCCTCCTCTCCTCCTGTCTCTCCATATTCCCCTCTTCCACCTCCCCCCAGGGCCAGCTGGTCTGTGAGGAGCTAACCACCAGACAGCTGCTCCATTGTCTCCTCTCACTGAGCAGCTGCCCCCTCCACAACAATGCACAACCCTGCTCGACCAATCACCAGCCTGAGCCACAACAATATGGGACCCCCACTTGGCCAATCGGGGAGGAGGTTTGGGGCGAGGAGGCCCCAGCGGTCTAATGGAAGGCACGCGGCGTGTGAATTACTGAGGAGCCACTGCAGCTCATTAGAATGGAGGCCTCTGGTGCTATGGGATAACTAACTGACGCCTGTTGCACACGGGCCTCGCATTATGAGGTGGAAAACGTCTAACAATAAAGAGAGGCAAATGACTGTAGAGGAAATTAACTTTGAAAAGCAGCTGTATGAACTGAGTAGAAAACAAAAACTCCCCGTGTCTGTAGTTTTGACAATTACATAACAATTTTCCAAAGATGGCAGTTACTCCATCTTGGTTTAGGGTTAGAGTAATGAGTATTTTGGGATTTTTTTTTTTTTTTGTAACGTCAGCCTCTACTACTAATGAGCGGGTCTTTCCATCTCGTTTTCAACTATGAAACTGTCACCAGAAGTACAACAGCATCCCTTCCGTTTATCATCCTTCTATGACTTTTCTTCAGTTGCTTCACACAGACACATAATTAAAGATCAAATCCACTCACGCTCAGTGCAGTACTGCCCCTTCCAGCCAGAGTTGCATATGATCTCTCCACGCTCTCCGCAGGTGAAATGTCCAAATGCGTCGTCTCGGGGTCGACAGAAGACGGAGCATCCGTCTCCATAATAGTGCTCATCACATAGGAAGCGGTAAGAGAATCGTAGCTCTGTCCTGCCAGCTGTTTGCATGTCCTTGGTCCATTCTTCTCCCACAGTGAGATGACGCTGAGTCGTGATCCTGCTGATCAAACGCTCCGGGTTGTCTGTACAAGGAAATCACAGTGTGTTATGGGTCATTTGGTGCCACTGTTATTGTTGGAGCACTTCGTGTCTCTGCCACAAATCACCAGTTTGTTCATGAGAGAAGCAGCCGCACATGGCGAAAAAAGAGTGATTTTATCTGAATTAAAATGAGACTTCTGTGGGACCTGATCATGGAGGCCATCTACGTTTATTTATCAGACTATTTCTACATCTAATTCCCACACACACGTTCCCTTGTGTTGAAATCAGTAGCGAAGGGGCAGTTTGATGACAGAGAATCTCATCACTGGGCCAAAATTGAAATTTAACATGTTGTTTATTATATCAACCACATGAAGTTCAATGTGATAGCTCGGGCATAACAGACGCTGGTTCAGGAATTAGCGTAACTTCTGACCTTTTGTAAAAGGAAGATTTAAGCCAAACACAAATGAGAAAGTGTAGATCATAAATCAAAGCGAGTGTGTCCTTATTGTTGTTGCTGGCGGAGCTGTTAAAGAAAAACGTGCCCCCTGGAATCAACTCAAACCATCTTGAGGTTACACTGCTGCCTTCTTCTGCTGTCACCCACCTGTTGTCAGGTCGTCCAGGGAGTCGGTGTGCAGAGCTTCAATGATCAGTGAAAACGTCCCCTGAGGAGAGATGGAGAGAGTCAACAGCTGCTCAGCTTGGAGGTCCCCCCCCCACACACACACACACTCCTTCCCCCTCTGCAGAGGGCCATTAGGAGGCCAAGCAATAAACTTCATAGCCTAATTCATGTGTTGATTAGAGGCCTAATAAGGCTACCTGCTCCATTTTCATACCCCTGCTACTGACACGGCCGTAAAACAAAAACAGGGCGGAATTTCACGCAGCGCTGCCAATGATGTGCCAACTCAAAGGATGTTATATTTCCCACCATGGCTGGTCGGAGGGGGACACAGCTTTTGGTGATGCCCCCCTTCCTTTCTCTTTCACACACACCCTCCTCCCCTCCCTGTTGTATCCCACCAAAGAGCACTGAAACACTACAATAGACCCTCTCACACACTGCTGACAAAGACCCTCACAAGTGTTGAGTTTGGGAGCATCTGTTGGGTTTTGTACTCTTCAAAGCAAACACGTCCCACTGGAATAATAATAATTTCACCATCTCTGTCCATGGATGATCATGTATGGCACAAATATTGCAGGGGGGGGGGGGGACTTCTTGTCAGATTGAAGTGAAAATTTATTTCAACTAATCCTGCAGGAAGATTTACCATTTGAAAAGTAACATTTCTCATGGCAGTTACTTACTGGCCACGTGAAGCTGAAAGAAAAGCGGATCGGGTTGGTGAAACTGTCCGCATTGGTCTCCGGCACCTGGAAGGAGTTGGAGCCGAGGACTGGAGTCACAGCCCCGCCGTAGGTGCAGGGGGGCTCGGGGGAGACGCTGGCCTGGTAATGTTTCAGGCAGATCCGAAAGAAGGTCTTACACTCGCACTGCTGGTGACCCTGTGGATGCGCAGCGCCTCCTGGGCAACAGTTGGCGTTCCCGGCTATCCCCTTCTTGTTGAGAAACTCCTGCAGCTTCAGCTCAAACACGCCAGAGCACAACACCTATTAGGGCACACACAATGAGTTTAGTGTGTTGGAATCTGTTTTTTTTTTTTTTTTTTAAATAAATAAAATAATGACGAGCTTATAATTACAATGCCTTATCCAGAAAAAAAAAAAAAAAAAAAAAAAGTGTGCGCAAAAGTTCCTAAAATTGACTGGACCATACCTGGCAGGTGAGCAAAGACAGACTGACAACCAAGAGCAGACACGGGCGTCCCATTGTGTTGACAGCTCCTCAACAAGCAGTGAGAGCTCCACACGTCCTCAAATAATCATGGAGAACGTTTGGAAAGTCCTTCAGTCGCAGTCACGGTTTGACGCGCAAAGGTGAAGTGAAAGTTTTCCAGCGGCGCGTTTGTCACCTGCTCCTTTAATAAGTTCCCACTCAAACCGTGGAGGGTTGACAATCAAAACAATATTTTTGCATAAACCAATATCCAGCGGAATGATCCCCTTTGAAGAAGCGTGAATGAAATCCAATCAGTAAATCCAAGCAGTCGCACAGACACGTCTTGTTTGTTTTTCCAGGTGAGTGGCTGTGATAAGTTAAAATGGTCTCATATACACGAGAGATTTAAAAAAAAAAAAACGTCTTCGTTCCTCTTTGATTCTTTTGGCATGTCACTGCGTTAGTGTGTTGGGCTTTCTGCCCTGCGCAGGGTTTTATACGAGGCCAGCAGGCGAAGGGTAATAAGATGCAAATGAGCCCCCCCCCCCCTGCTCCTCTTCTTCCCCTCCCTCCACCGCTACCACAAGTCCGCCCCGGGGCCATCACAAAGAAATGGGGAGGGGAGGAGAGGGGAGTGCAAAACTTTTTCTAAACACCCCCCCCCTCCCCCCCACTTCTGATTTTTCTCTCCAAATGGTTGCTGTTAAATGTGCAACAACCCCTTTGCGTCCCCTGCCTCCCTCCTCCGCAACGCGCGGGGCCCATTTACATTCCGACAAATTCTTTTAACCTCCGCGAATCCTCAGCTCTGCGCGGAGATTTATGCGCAGCAGCCCGTCTGACGGTGCATTCTCATATCTGAGGTTATCATGGTGAATCTGGGCTGACCCGCTCCCGGCGTGGCCAGCCAGACGTCCAAACCCCACCAACGACCATCTGCTCAGTGGCATTCCTATGGTGTTACCCTTACCGCGTTTTTTTTTTATGTCTACACCCCCGAAACGAGCCGATCTGTTCATGCTATCCCTTATCTTTATTCCTTGACCTTCAGACCTGCTTCCAAAAGCTCAATGTGCGCAGTCACTTCATGACACGATCATTTCTGAGTGAGTATGCTGTTTCCAAAGATCCAGACACGATCAAATATACAGTATATAGTTTTCTTCTTATGTGTTTATTCTTTTTCAGTGAATTTGAAGCTTCCCAGCTGACTTTGGAAATGTGACTCAGTATGTTTAATTTACACTGATTTTGGCGGGACAAATCCTCATGGGCTGAAAATGTACAGTAATGCGTTTTAATGTGCGTAAAACGCACCTTTACGCACCAAGGACCACAGGAACGCGGTTTCCGCTACTTCCCTTATAACTTGTTCTGCGATAGAGGCAGTAATAAATGATAAATAAAAAAAGACTCGGTGGTGTGTCACTCGCGTGGCTGTCATTAAGAGACTTGAGGAGAGGGAGGGGGTGCGGATGAAGAGGAGGAGGGGACTCGTAGAGGGAGTAAACTTTTTTTCTCTTTGTGCTTTCAGCTGTATGGTAATTGGGTCGGCAGCACCTGCTCTCCCATAATAATACAACACCAGAGTATCTCTCTCTCTCAAACGAACAGATAGCAGGTCGGTTGCATAAACAGCATTCTTATCTTATTCTTATCTTGTTTTTTTTAATGGTGAACATGTACTTTAATTGTTTTTAAAAACTCTTCTCACTTTCTATCAGCACATGGATTTTTTAAAAACTTTTCTTTGTCATCAAGCATTAAATCAAATAAACTCACATATGTCTTAATTGCATGTGGGGTTAAAATCCTGGGGGGTTAAAAAAAAAAAGCGCACAAGAACGCACACTTGTTGCTAAGAAGTTATCTCCAGCTGTGACGCAGCTGAACCAGATGCCCTAATCCTGCTACTGTGGCATGAAAAGGGTGCACATGAAACCAACTTTTTATACATTTAGTTTTTAACACACATCTTTTCTAATGTGTAAATATGTGGTCTGGATGGTCTGAAAAAGAAAATAGAAATAAATAAATGAAAAAATCGGAAATTAAAGGCTCGGAGTTGCTGACTGGCCAGAACCATTAATGGTGTTTTGGTGCCACACCTGTCAATCAACATGCAGCCTTCACATTATACAGCAGAGATTCGGGGAGACCCTCCTCCCCAAATTATTTATTTATTAACGTGTTGGCACAGCAGTAGATCCCACTGAAGAACAAGTGCACGGCATCAGAGGACTATGCCACTTAATGTTTATGCATACCAGCACACATACATGGGGAGGGGGAGGAGGGGGCGCCTCTTAATTAACATCTCCAATTGAAGCTGGCCCCCTCTGCATAGCATCACTGTTTTTTGGCCGCTGCTGCCCACAAACAAGGCTTTCATTCAGAAACCAGCAGCAGCAGCATATGGACAACATTCAGTGCGCCATGTCAACGCATTGGTGAATTTCAGTGGGAGCTGCAGAGCTGTAGCTGCATCAGCTTCATGACCTGCTGGGTTATTCTCCTCTGCAGTGTGTGGACATCTAATGTGGCTGGGGGCTCCTCCGGGGTCCGTGAAGTGCTGTTTACACTCCTTGAAAGGCCTTTAACCTTCAGCTTTAACGCTATTATCCCTGCCTGCCACAGTCTGTCCAGATACAGGACGCTGTACTCCAAGTTTCATTTAACCTGTTGAGTTCACGCTCGCATGTGACGTAAAATCCCTCTCTTGAGGCCTTTCATTTGGACTCATCCCGACTTTCAGAGGTCCCTGGTGCTCCTTTTCTCTCTGGCCAATATACTTTCAGTCACTCATCACCATGACGTGGCGCACATTTTCCGATTATGCCAGCAAAGCGTGACTGAAGTGCACGAGAGGAAGAAAGTGGCCCCTCCCCTTGTTCCCCATTTCAGCAACATCAACACCATATTTTTGTCCCAAAACATAATTTATGTCTGGAGATGGTCTAACTCCTGAGAAACCATCAGGAACTCCTCCCCTCTCCATTTTTTTTTTCGTTTGTTTTGTTTTGTACGAGGTGCACGCGCATGTGTACGAGGAGGGGGGGGGGGGTAAAAATTGTTTAACTGGAGGTCGATTGTTTAATTGAAGCGCTTTTCCCTGTTGTCCGTGCGCGTACGTGTGACTGCGCGCGCGCGACCACGAGCGCTCCGTGACGTGCAGCGACACAACAAAGGCAGAGGTCTCGCGCCCCGCCGCCCATTCATCTCTTTCTCTGGTGAAGTAATTCCCATTGATTCCCATTGAACGGCGAGTCGCGAGCCCCTCAGGGGGGGAACTTGTGATTTGTGAAGGGTCGCGAGGACAAGACACGCCCCCTCCTCGAGCCCGGACCATCTGCTCACCAAACACCACAACACCAACCAAATGGATCCTGTCATCACTGAAGCTCCACACTGCTTCAGTATTTCTCCTCAAGCATCCCCTGCTTGATCTTCCTAACTGTCTCCATCTGCATGTCCTCCACTGTCTTTATGTCCCTGCATGTCCTCCAGGAGTGGAAGCCAAATGCCTGGTTCCAGAGCCAAATCACAGTGGTGGCATGCAAGATGGCCATATGGCCTGTGTGTGTGTGTATGCCAAGAAATGGATGGATGGCCATCGTGGGAACCTCCACATCATCGTCATCACACACGCACAGTTACACATGGCGGCCTTTGCTTTGGTCGTCTGTAGAAATCAAAAGGTTAAATGGACTTTGGATCGGTCCACTTCCAATCAAACAGTAGTTGTTCTCTCTCTTTTTTCATGCACTAATGGAGTTCTGCGTCACTCATCAGAACGGCACCAGAATTAAAAAGATGTGGACATTCCGTTAGGTTTAAAAACTTTATTTTGTGATGTAATGCCTCCCACCCGATTAACAATGTGCAAGACTTGTAAACTGCTTGTGTTTTGTTTCGAAACAGAGGGTTTTTTAAATTATTATTATTCTTTAGAATTTGGTTGCTTTCCCCCTACCATTTGTGTCAAGACCTTGTAGCTAACAGTGGTGTCCTAAATAAAGAAGTGGACGAGCAGAAGACAAAATAAAAAGTGCCAGCTCTATAAAAAACAATCATCAGCAGCAGATGAACAGTATCATGTGTTTAAGACCGGAAATAATAACAGCTACTGATCTGATGGTCCTGGTATAGTGACCCACATGTGCACCTCACCCCTTGCCCTCTGACTGTTGCAGATTCGCACCAGTTCCTTGTGACTTTGAACAGAACAAAGTGTGTAAAGTGTGGATGAGTGGATGGATAGACACAGGTCCAGCGAGATGCATCTCTGCTGATCACATAGAGTTTCAGCTTGTATCTTTGTAAAAATGTGTCATCTGTGTTAAGTTTTGAAGTGGGATCCAATTGTTTCTTTGTGATGGGCTGCTGATCGCAAATTTTAAATTGTTTTTTTTTTTTTTTTTGTTATATTTTGACACAACACTGGTTCAGCCTTTGGGTTTGAAGGACTTTTTTAATTACTGAATGACTCGAAGGTCAGAGTTATGAGTCTTAAATAAACAGACAGACAAAAAAATAATAATTTGAAAATGGTCAGGTACTGAAATGAAACTAAAGGGAAAAGTAACCAAAGTTAAAATTTGGGAAAAATTTAAGAAAGCATAAAGAAACATCAATCCAGATTACTTCACAAGATTAAAGGCAAGTCTATCTTAAAAAAACAAAAATATAACATGGCATGACACAAGACTTTTGCATGGTTCTATAGACAGATAGACAGACAGGTGCTGATTATAATGATAAAGGGGAAGTCGTGTGGCTTGATGGATCAGTCTCTCGCTGCAGCAGCCTGCGATCAGGTTAGAAACTTGAGCTACAAAGAACTGATGCAGCCTGCTTTAAATGAAGTGACTGTAAAACACATGTTCAGCCTCTCTGTGTGACTGTAACACACACATACGGTGTAACAGATCATTTAACAGATATCACTGCCATCAGTGACTTAAAAAAAAAAAATCAGCTACTATCTGGTATAAAATTGAGACTCTGGATGTTCCTGATTGTATTTAGTTTGAAATATCGTTGGAGTTCCATGCAGTTTCCAAAAGCACAATTCCTCCACCCTCCAGCTTCAGCAGCAAATGACTGAATTTAATCATCAAAAATGTTCATTAGAAATAAACTATACAATGATGAAACTAGTAGTTTTTCAATCAAGACCATTGATAAATTTAAGATTAATTAGTCATAGATTTATTATACTTATTATTGAGCATGCATCAGGGTATTTATTATACTGTATCTTTTGTTTAGATAATTTAATGCCTTTTTGTGGGGAGTATAAATGACTAAACCATTTACAGTTATTAAAACTGATTTCATATGAAACTGTTATGAATAACAAATTAGGATGTAAATCATCTGATCAGCATGATTCAAGGATTCAAGGTTCTTTATTTGTCATTCGCACCCCATGTGGTGCATGTGGTGGAACAAAATTATGTACACAGCATCCCAATGATGATTTGATTAATTAAATCTGGTGACATTTACCGTAATGTTTGTTATGGACGTATAACAAGCAAACAAACATGTAACCCCCCCCCCCTCCCTTTCCTGAATTATAAACAAATCACACGCTGCCTGCCCCTGGAGATCTCTGCCCCGAGGTCCTCCAGGAGTCCATGGTCTTTAGTTAGAAAAGGTTGGCCTCCAGCAGCTGGATTAGCCAGGCCAGCTGCCGACAAAAACCCTGGGTCTTGGATGCTGACACCAGGCCTGACCCCAGGATGGCCATCAGGAAACCTGAGGGGATCTGGACAGAGCATGGTGTGTGTGTGTGTGTGTGTGTGTGTGTGTGTGTGTGTGTCTGCTGTTCATTAAGTTGGACAACTGTTGAGTTCTTATAGATTTGGGCCGCGGTGTTCTTTGTATGAGTGTGTGCGTGCTTGTATGGCCAATTCTTTCCGGGGGTTAACTGCTGATCCAGTACAAATGGGAGGTGTTGGTTGGGGTGGGGTTAGGTGGGGCTGAGGGCAGTCGTGTGCTCCTGGAACATCTGCCTCTGATACTCCCCGGTCAAGCTTTGGTCAGGGGAGGAGAGGAGGGGGATCAGAAGGGAGGAGATCGAAGAGGAGAAGGAAGAGTCTGTAAAGGATGTTGAAAAGACCTGATGTGAAAAATGCAACAGACCCAAACTCTGAAGAAATGAGAATAGGATGCAGGATTTAGGAGTTTAAGCCTCTCTGGTCATTTGCTAAGTGTGTGTGTGTGTGTGTGTGTGTGTGGGGGGGGGGGGGGG
>JARVGV010000645.1:15895640-15908707 GCA_031762435.1 Hypsolebias longignatus | reverse complement strand
TTCTGTCCATGAGGCTGACACATTGTCCAGTTTGAAGACTTTTCTTTTTGATAAATCCTATAGTTAGGGTTGGCTTGCTGCTATAGGCTTAGACAACTGGAAGACAAATTGATCTCACTTCCTTAAACGATTTGTTAAAATTTAATAGTTTTCATTTGATACTATTTCTATCTTAACATGTGATTCTTGACCTGCCATTGTTTATCTGTTCCTACCAAACCCACCTGCTTGTCCTGAGACTGGTTCTGTTAAAGGTTTCTTCCCCACGAGGGAGTTTTTTCTTTCCACTGTTGCCTTCATTCTTGTTCAAGTTGAGAGTTCTGTGATGAAGGTAAACTCAAAGCAGTCTGCTCCTCAGATAAATCATGTTAAATTATTATTTTTTTAATGTATACTGTATATGAATGTTTTTGTTCAGTGTCCTGAGACGACTTCTGTTGTGACTTGTCGATAAATAAATACATTTAATTAAATTGAACTGAATCTCAAACTGGTGTTAAATGTTAAAACCAAAGCAATGTTGTTTTGTTTACTCTTCATTGGTTATTATGAGCATTTGTTTGACTTGTGACAGTTTTTAAAACGAGTTAAATTGCAAAGGATTATTGTCAAAATCACATTGTGTTAAATTTAAACTCGAGCTCAGTTGTGCTGTAGCACAATGAGCGGTGAATCACATTTTTTTCATGCTAACAACCTTTATTTTTTTGGATATTTGTTAGATAAACGCATCAGGTGCACAAACCAAACATACATTTCTGTTTTTTCCCTGCAGAAGATACAACTACATGTATACATGTTAAAGGTGCAAAGATTAGATTTATTTTTGTTCCAAATTCATTGATGCATTTGACTCTTAAAAAAAAAAAAAAAAAAAGCCCTATTATAATCTACTTTCTCCTTCTGCGTCTTCCTTTCCTGCTCGTTTTTTGGGTTCACCTTGTAGATGTTGCAGTACCACTCAAAAGCAAATTTTAACTCCATTATTTAGTTTAAGGCAGGACACAAACAGTATTAAATGGTATTTTCTACTTGCCACAGTACGTTTTCTCCATGAGGACAAATTAAACACACAGGTCGTTCAGTCAGCCACCAGAAACACTCAAAGCCAGCCTACATTGGGCTGATTGCGGTAAAAGCTTCCATATTGCTGCTCCGCACCCTCCCCTCTCTCCGCCTGGCCTTTATCTCACCGAGTTGATTGGTATTGAACTCGAAATATGACTTAATTAGCCGCAGCATTGCTCCGTTCAGTCTGATTGGCGCTCTCAAATGGTGTTTTACTCCAATGGCAGCATTAGGAAAAGGGCAAATTATAAACATATGACCTCAATTTACCGTAGCAGGGAACGTGTGAGCAACAACAGCTTGCGCGGCGAATGTTGGACGTCGGCCCCGTCCTTCCTCAGCGGCTGTAAATATTTATTTTAGCTGCCACGCTGTTTGAGGAGCAACTTGTGTTTGGCTGCAGATGAGTGTTACAAACAGTTGGTTGTAAGGTGACCCCTGGAAATCACATATTTGTTGTAGAAGTGTTTGTTTTTTTCCCCGCTAGATGTTTGTGACCTTGTTTTAAATCATTTTTCCAAAGCGTTCAAGTAATTATAATAAAAATGACTTCAGGGACCATTCCTGAAGAGGCTTCGATCCTTTGGTCCTAAAGTAAACGTGTGGTACGCCCCATGTCCCCCCGCCGCCGAAGCATTTGAATTGTGTTTGTAGTTTTGGAGATGAGTGTTTTTCTTGACTGGGGTTGAATAGGGAATAAATGTTTTTGGTACAAGATATTAAAGTGGATAGGAGTTGCAATGTGGAGAAGAACAGAGGATTTTATTTTCTTTTATCCACCACCAGGTGCAGGGGCAGAGCCAGGGGGTGGCCCATGGTGGCCTTGGCCATCATTAATTAATCTTTGGCCACCCCAATAATTTCAAACAACTTTTAAGCAACATAAAAACTTGAAAGCATAGTTTCCTCATATAATTGTGATGGCCAGTTTACACATGTACGGTGGTGGCCATCTTGGATTTTGACATGACAACCCAATTTTCTGAAAGGAACTTTTCTAAACTTCTTAATAAAAATTGTTGTCAGCCTCTTCCGTCCAACCTACTTTCTCAAACGTGCGTCCTGTCTCAATGATTGTTAAATAATCTAAGACAAATGGCAGTGCCCTTCTCACCCAGTGACCACAGCTAGTCTCAGCTGTTTTCAGCTCATGGCGTCCAAGTCTCTACCTGGAAGCGTCGCCAGACTCGCCACCATGGAGGAGGCTGGCAAACCACAGACAGACCAGAACTCTGACAGGATCAGTAGCTGGAAGAGAATATATACACAACATATTAGATTTTATTTAGTTTTTGTCGCCTGCTGCTTAAATGTGAAAGTTTTTGCTCGTGTTTTTCAATTCAAGATGGCGGCTGCACCTTTGAAGATGTGCACAAATAAATGGCTAGAACTCTGTCCGTCTTGCAAGTAATGACGTAAATTTTGAGGCGATTCACTCACGACTAGGCCTGTCGCGATAAACAATAAATCAATTAATTGCATGATGAATGAAAATTATCAACCTTGTTTTGATTTATCGGCTTTATCGTTTCTTCGTGTCTCTTTTTGAAGACATTGGATGACAAAAAGCTCAACTCTGGTGCTCTTGACTGATCCTCCTTTTCTCTTTTCTCTTTAAAATCTGTTTTAACCATCCAAAATCGCTACGCTACAAGCTAAGCTAACAGGCTGACCTCCATCTTGTCGAAGCTCCAAAATTCATGGTTGAAATTTGTCTTTGTGTACAAAGTTGTTTTTCTCTGCAAGAAGAAGCTGAGAAATTATTTACTGATTTTTTTATATTAAAAGCTTTGTGTGACAAATGCTATGCTAAAGAGCTCAAACCACACAGAGCATCTGCCATTTCGAGAACCAAAGACAGACAGCCCATGTCACGTCGAGGGGCCTCCCTCCCAGTTTTCTTAGAGACACGCTGCTCGCTCACTCACTATCCATCCTTCTGTTCAGACAGTCTTATACTGCCATCCAGTGGTCGAAAAAAGGTACTACACTCAAAACAAATCAACATTTCTTCTTAAATTTCAAAATAATGACTAATTATTGTCAAATTTCAAACAATATTATTGTTTATCGCAAAATTTCTGAGACAATTAATCGCCCAACAAAATTTTTTATCCTGACAGGTCTATTCATGACATGCTCTGACCAAAACTGCACATAATGTTATTTACATCTTGTACATCGTGCATGAAAGGAGATGAGCTAAATGTGTTCTGTAGCCTTTTAATGTGAAAAGTAAAAGCTAAAGCTTCTTGTGCTTTGTATGTCAAATTAAACATGGCATTCTGCTGTGGGCAGGTTGTTCCAGCCCAAACTGTTTTGTTTCTGTTGAGATTCTCTGTTTTTTCGTCATTAAGTGGTGGGTTTTGAGACTTCCTTTCACTGGAGTGTCACCAATCACTCGGCTTGTCATTGCCGGACCTCCCCAGCGGTCCTGCCGGGCCCTGACACATCGCGTCTGTCCCACATCCTGACACTCATTCTCCCTCCATGAGTGTCTGTGTCGAGCTGTCGCACGACACCACCCTTAACCAGTTTATAGGACATGAAAGCTGACGTTCTGATCTGCTGTTTGCAAATTCACACACAGCATTATACCCCCTCACACACACACACAAACAATCATCATCCTGCTCTGCGTTTGCTACACCAGAGAAATCCGACAGGGAAGCAAGCCAATTAGCGCCATCCGTTCCACTTTCATCCTATCGCGAAGTTGCAGAACATGCGGGGTTGAAAGGTTGTCACTGGTGGGCTGAGCTCTGCAGAGCTAAAGCCTCGGTGTCAAACCAACGAGACCCGATGCTAGATGATTTCTGACGGATTACTGCTGGTATCGTGTGCTCATCCTCTTTCTCTTGGCCTTCCAGTTTTAGCATCGTTGCATCCTGCAACGTCTTGATTACGCCCTTTCTTTCATTTACATTTTCACGTCTTACCTCTTCACATACTGGTTCCTGAATATTTTTTCTGCAATACAATATCTACAGTTTGAAGCTAATGGTTTGTTAAATCCTGCAGGACTTTTAGTCTACAATTACAGTAGTTAAAAGTCCTAATACAAATAAAGAGGGGCGATGAGTGGTAAATGAACTGTACTTATAAAGCGTCTATCTAGTCAAGATATTCAAAGCGCTCTACATTACAGCCTGTGTCCTTGCTTCCCTCCACACACACGTTCATACAGCACTCCACTAGATCTCTACAAAGCTAATCTGAATCTGTAGAGACTAATCAGTGCATTAGATCATATTCATACACCAATGAGACACATCAGAGGCAATGAGGGGAGCAATGAGTTCCATGGGACACTTCAGCGCGTGACTGCTGGTGGAATCTAACCCCCAACTCTCCCACTGAAGGACGAGTGCTCTAACCACTCAGCTACAGCTGCCCCCATGTTCCGAATGTCATTTTTATACACCTGTGCAGTGTTTCCCCTAGATTACTTTCCTTGGCATGGCACTCATATCTTCGTGGTTTTTGTTGATGGGGCTGGGGCGGAGACACGTCTGTGTTACGTGCTGTTTGTAATGTCAGTTTTCGGTGAGGGTGGGGTGTGGTGACGACTCAGCGTCAGGGCGCCAGAGCGCTACCTCCGTAGTAAAGTTGCATTCGGGCCCAAAAAAATCTGACCCAGCCCACAGCCATAATTTCAGAACCCCACCCGACCCAACGAAGTAACAGTAATTACAGGTCCGAACCCGGAAAAACAACTGACATTTTTAATAGTTATTAAAGGTTGGGAACACACGGCTGGATAAAAGGGGCAGAAGATCAGAGCTGAGGGGGTGTTTGTCCTTTCGTGGCTGTTATCTTAAAAACCTGTTAAAAACCCTAAACCACATATGTCAAACTCAAGGCCCGGGGGCCAAATGTGGCCCTTGTTGACATCTTGTCTGCCCTCCAAGATGAAATGTTAAATGTAAAATACTTTTTTCACTTGAATTTTTTTCAATAATCTTTGAATATGAGGTCAAAAGTGCAACAGAGATCATCAAATGCGACCAATCAAACTTTTTGAGGTCCTGCAACC
Source organism: Hypsolebias longignatus (assembly GCA_031762435.1). Lineage (NCBI taxonomy): Eukaryota > Metazoa > Chordata > Actinopteri > Cyprinodontiformes > Rivulidae > Hypsolebias > Hypsolebias longignatus. The sequence goes on along the minus strand of JARVGV010000645.1, from coordinate 15,903,603 downwards.
AAGAAAAGATGTTGGGTATCTAACTTCAGGTAGTTTAGCTTCTGAAACTGGCCCTTCGTTTGAAAAAGGTTTTAATTTTGGCCCCCCTTTTACAAGTGAGTTTGACAACCCTGCCCTAAACCCTATTAAAACCCTGTTTCTGCCTGCATTCTTCTGCATTACTCAGACATGGACTGCTCTGACACGTCTGCTTTGGGATCTCACCTGTTTGGGTCATTGGCTGCGTGCGTCTGCTGAGTGCAGCGGCTGAATGAACGTCCATTTGGGCGATGGATCTCTTCCTGGCAGTACAGTCCCATCTGAAGCTTAACTGAACTTTTTACCTCAGCTTGCTGTGAAATGGCCCTGTGTGGTTGGTGAAGGTATGGCAGGCCATGGTATCATATAATTGGATCGCGACTGATCCTGACCCAATTAAAAACCCGACACCGACCCAGCCTGCCCATCCAGCACATTATCATGGCCCAGCCCACACCAAATTCGGGCCGGGCTTAGGGCTAGAAATGACAGCTCTATAATCCGTTATGCCTTATGTATGAAAACAGACCCGTTCATTGATATTGTGCATTATAATCTGGTGCACCTTGTAGTCTGAAAAATACGGTAATTTCAAACCATTTTACATCGGAATTTGACTTTTAGAGAACTACTCGTGATTCAGTACAACTGTGAGAGTAATTGTGAAACGAGCAACTTATTCACTGGACAGAACATGAGCCATCCCATCAGGAAGGCAAATTATTATTTCTTTGCTCTGTCTGCAGCACCACTGCAGGAACTGTGGGGAGATTTTCTGCAACAGCTGCTCGGACAACGAGCTTCCGCTGCCAGCGTCTCCCAAACCGGTCAGAGTGTGTGACACCTGCCACGCCCTTCTCCTCCAGCGCTGCTCTTCCAGTACAACATGAGGGAGACTTGCTCCACTGATGGGACGTCTGCAATCAAACTCATAAACAACCACGCTCAACCTCTTTAGAAGATCATCTACAAACTTGTGTTTTTGCTGCTAATGGGAGAACGACATGCACTAAAGTTTATGACGCGTCATTTGCGTGTTTGTTTAGGTTAAATGAGATGTGACCGCATCATTCTTACAAGCCTGTTTCTACAGTTGCTCTGTAGAAACAGGAAGCAGTATGTTTGATATAATGGGGGCCAAAATGTTATACTTTATTACAGATGAGTTAGAATTTTAACATTACAATCTTTAATGTCAAAGTATATTTGATAGCAGGCAGTAAAACGGAACTTTAAAGACTCAACAGGGAGGGAGAAATATTAAAAGCTGAACAGCAGACTGTTCATTAGTGCTTTGGAGGATCAAGTATGTTGGTTATGAAAGGAGAAACTTTGTAAAGAACTGAAAATGAAATTGCACTGACTTCTGCAAAATGCAGATGGGTTTCTGAACCAAACCCAAATTTTCTACAGTACTCTCATCACAATGCATGGGACAAATCTGAAACTACACACATCAACTCTTTATAGCCTGATTTGTGTGTGAGAGAAATTAACTGCTTAATGAAACTTATGAATTCTCATCCAGCCAAATTGACTTGTTAAATCCAGTCATGTTGAAAGAATAGTTCTTAACCTATTAAAATCATCAGGTCCAAAAACTGAAACCAATCTTAGTTTACTGGCACTATTTGAAGTTTGCTGTACGAAAAAGCTGCTGGACACATCTCATCCTACTTTGGGGCAAATCCCAAGTCCTGAAATTTAAACTTTCAGTACACTGAACTCTGCCGACACACACTTCTAGAGGCCGACTTTGACAGGGTTTTTTAATTGTGCCATTTTAAACTGTAAGCAGTGATTAACCTTTTTTTTTTGGGTCACATTGCCAAAATAAACCCTGTACCTTTGTTCTATAGTGCGCACAAAACATTTCAAGGCATCATGCCTGTTGAGAATAGCCACGAAGATGCAGCATCTGAAGATACAAGACCAACAGATTCAGTCCACTGGTTTCTGCTAATGAACCACTTGCCAATCATTTTTTTTAAAATTGCCTAAAATTGTGCACATATCAGGTAACTTGTCTTAACAGTCACTGTGGAGTTGTGATCAGATGTCATAGAAAAAAAAATAGCTGCTGCTTCCTTCCTTACAAGTTTGAACCTGTGAACTTCTTGTTTTAAGTCTGAGTGATGGTTTTAAAAAGGTACAGTCCATATGCTGGTTTTGAACTTTGTTTACAATGTGAGACTTTGCATGGACTGGAAGTATTAATTTCCATATACCGGTAGCTTGTTTTGAGGTATGAGAATATTTCTCTACAGAACCAGATCAATTTTTTCATTGTGCAATGCTGACCATGTAAATCTCCCAGTTAAAAACAAAGACTTGTACAGTATTGATAAAACACATTGTGTATGTGCTGTTTATATTTAAGCTAAATCATTAACTAAAATTTAATTTATTGCCTAAATGTTTTGTTCTTTTGACTACAGAAATTTTAAATTTACTGTTGTCTTTAAAGTGTATTTAATGTTTTGTTTTTATAATTTATGGGTCCAACACTTACACAGTTTCCACGTTTTTGACCTTAAAGTTACTCCTTTTAAAACTCCTACTGGTTCATTTTCACACACGACATCCAAGTAAGAGAAACAGAGTTCCATATAAAATTTATTAAGCAAATGTACAACAGCTTCATAAGCTATGTTACAGCTCAAATATAGAGACTTTGTTTCACCTCCTCTCACTGGGAGTGGAACAATATTCAACTGAAGTCTTGTAAAGAACTGTGAAAACATTTATAAAAAGCACACTGCATCAACTATGAAAGAATTCAAACCAGGAAAGCTGATCTGAAATTGAATATAAATTTCTTCAGTGTGTCAAGATGGTCTTACAAAGAAAAAGTAAAACTAGAATAAACAAAGCCAGACTTAAGACAATCCTATGTAAAGAACGGTTTGTAATTATCCCTCACATACACAAGTTACATTTTTGAGCGATCACATTCCACGTGACTAGGCTGCAGTACCAGCTAACTTTTCCATTAAACAAATGCCACAGCAATTAGTCTCTGAACAAAGTTTGGTTCAGCTTTTTGCATTGAAAACTTTCTGAACCGAGCCAATTTAGAACACTAAAAAACTAAAAATGTTTGTTTTCTTATTACAAGAAAATGCACCCTTTCATTACACACTGCAACATCTTTTTATAATCCTGTTAATACTTATAAAACAATAGCCAATTGTCACAAAAAATTGGGAAAAAGATCCTGCATGTTCCAACACACATTACAGTTTCTACAAATTAACAGTGAGAAGCTGTTTTGTTCTTCATTTGGTTTCAGTATGATGTGGAAAATAGTGCTGCTGATTGGAAACATGTAAAGTTGTACTTCAGTACTGCACTAAATAAATTTGTCGCATAAATAAGTGACTTCCCATCAGCTTTCCTCCTTAGGGAATTGCTAGTTGATTAAATGTGGTTTTAACAAATGCAAACAAAAGCCAGGATGGATCAGTGACAGCATCAGTACAGTCCTCGTAGCCCACTGCTTCGTGAGCCTCCGCCGCCTCCTGAGTTACCGTAATAACTGCCACGACCTAAAACAATAGAAAAGCTTGTAAAAAATGTTGAGGTATTTCTCATGACACGAGAATCAGTAATTTATTCCAAGCTTAATTGGTTTATAATTGCGTGAAAGGGAACTCACTCATTTCAGACACTCCACTGGATGTTGAGTTCAAGAAGAGCTCAATATAACGATGCTCTGTGGGATGAAACATTAGAACATCATTCACCCTGATCAACCTGGTCCTCTGTTTAATGCTGTCTTATTGCCTTTAGTATTATCTGTAACCTGCAGCAGTCAGTGGCAGAAACTTTAATGAACTTATAACAAAATACTTCCGCCTCACTACAAGCCAAAGCATCTAAAATGTCCTGGAAGTCATTTGTGTGTTGTCCTGTATGAAACAAGCTAAGGAGGCAGAAATAGTGTTTGTCTTAAACATGCTGTGAATTTTAGATCAGTTAAATATTCCCAAAGTCAAAGTACAAGACATACAAAACGTTAAAAGGAGAAAAAACAGACATACGCATGTGGTTTTTGTCTTTAGACATGGCTGCCACAGCATCTTCATGGGTACGAAACTCCACATCTGCCTCTCCAGATGCTTTGCCATTAGGCGCCACGTCGATGTGAATTCTCAGTGGATTCAAAGGAGCAAAGAACTGAAATAATAATAAAAAATAAAAACACCTGGCATAAATATATGATTAAAAATATTTAACATTCTGCTTAAGAAGTTGCAGGTTTTGGAATGATCAAAATCCTTAAGCTAATCTGGCAAATAAACCCATTTGTTATCGTTACTGTTCCTTTACTGATGCAAGTTTTGTGACCGAAGATGAGACGACACATTCAAAAATACACCAGAGCCAAAAATCACAAAACATGAGGGAGGAACAAAAAGGTAAGCACATTTGTCTGTGTCAACAGCCTGAGGGATTTTAATCCACTCTCTCTCTCTTTTTTTTTTTTTTTTTTTTACAAAGTTTAATTTGCTGGTACTGTACTTGGTGACGGATGCCATGGTTAATATTTTTGGGAGGAATTTTAAAATTAAGCTTGTCTTCTTACTTTTGCAATATCTCCTTCGGAGGCACGAAATGGTAAGCCCCTCATATGCACAAAATGACCACTGTGAAAACCTGAGCCCCCGTCAGACTGTCCACCATAACCATGGCCTCCAAGTCCTGATGGAAAATAAATGATCATTACAGTTTTTAAAATGCATTAACAGAACAAGACAAACAAGAGAGAAGATTTTATTAAAAAGTCATTTAAATGCTCAGTCTTCACATATACCAAAAATAATGATTTAAAAAAAAAACAATCACACACAAACACACACATATATATACTGTACATATATATGTATTTATACATATATATATATGTATAAATATATATACATATATATACATACATATATATTAGGTAAAATGCTTGTTTGATAAAACTAATGTTGGTTTAGTCTTAATTATAACAAACAAACAAAAAAGTTTTAAATTGTTGTTCCGCCTTGTAAATGTTTACAAGTCTTTGAAATGCTAAATTATTACCAATACATAAACAAATATGAATCGATTATCCTAGCAGTTGCACAAAACTGGAGGAATGTTTGCTTTCCAGACTCCCAAAGGTAATTAATGTTTGAACTTTACCTCTCACTCCCCGCTCTCCTCTCATTCGCTCATCAAACATGCTGCTACCATAACAGTAGTTGCTGAAACCATTGTAGTTGTCAAAGCTACTGTAACCTGGACACAAGGCAAAAAAGAGACTACTACAACAATCATCAAAACATAAAAGCTAAAGCAAGGCTTTTCTTTTTTTGGACCATTAACCATGGACCATTAGATTGCTTTAAATAAGTTACATGTATGTATATAAAACTTACTGTGGGGACAGAAAACCCATTTGTGAACGCTTTCTTTATAAAAGGTGAAAACTTAGAGGGGGCTTATTTGTTAAATGAGATTCAAATCATATTAACATGTGAAATCAAATGTTCAAATGTTGGTGTACCTCCTCCATAACCACTTGCACCCCTCATGTTGTCCATCAGAGACCCACTGCGACTGGTCCCATAAAGCCCGCTCTTTGGGCCCGACATTATAGGTCTGTCATAAGGTCCTGGTCTCTGGCCTCCCAATCCCCGCCGGGGAATGTCGTCCTGTTGGACATTGACCTCCCAGCGACTGCTCTTAAAGATTTCTATGTACCTGCAAAATGAAAGGTCCATGGAATAAAAGGCAAGCACAGGAGAGGGTTAAAACCTAGAAATGGCTTAAGATTGCTTACAGAAACAAATGACTGAAACAGGGATAAGACAACATTTTTAATAGTCTGAATGTCTAAACAACCTAAAAAAAAACAACATAATTGTTAGCTCAGATTACAAATGCAATAAAAAAAAAAAAATCATCACTGTGATGCTTTGCTGGTAGAGGCAAACCTGATCCCTACATCAATGTAAACCAACTACATCTCAGCATAAAAAATAAATAAAAAACTATTAATAAATCATCTATCTTCAGGTGTTGTCTAACACTAAACAGTTAAAAACATAAAATGTCCACACCAGCTTGAAAATTTGCTTTTTAGCATTAACACCCCCCCCCCCAAAAACTTATAAACACATTTGTATTATTTAAAATCCTTGTTAATATTTAATTCCCCACCCAACGTTATTACCAACATTTCTAATCCGCTAACCAGCCCATACTTATTGTTCAATGAAAGAACCAGTCTCATTAATATCACAGTCATTCTAATAGATCACCCATCAAATGCTGAAATAGAAACCCAACCCAGTCCAGCCCGTCCCTCTCCCATCTGTCCCACCTGTGCCCTATTTTTTCCTTGTGTTTCCCCAGAGCCTTTTCTGCTATCTCCTTTGAGGCAAACTGCACGAAGGCTTCCCCTGTGCTCCTCCCCTGGTAGTCCACTGGCAGAGTTATCCCATTTGGCACGATTCTCAACCCTTCAACCCAAGCACACATAAATACATAGGTCGGTAGGTAGACTGGGAATGAGTGGAACAACACCCACTGCAGCAGTGGAGCTTTCAGGATTAATGTGTCATAATTAAACAACAACTGTAGTATTTGGTAAAACTTCATTAAGAGTGAGAATGTCATGAGTCTGAATTTAAACTTGCTTGACACGTATAATAATGTAGGAGAACAGGCTGCTTGATATTACCTTATTCCACCTAATAACAATAACAACAACAACAACAATAATAATAATAATGAAAACAGGCCTGGAATCAGTATACTAGTTATATTTTGATGCAACAATTTATTCTACAATATAGATAAAAAAAACTTTGGTTTAACTACCAGTATGTCTGAAACAGACAAGAATAGTTTTTTTCCCTTCCATTTAAATCTTAAAGTCTTATTTGAAGTTGAGGCTCTGTGTCATAATACAGACTCCAGATCAGTTTTATGGGACTGTCAGTCCTCTACCAAACAGCCCAGCTCATAAACCATTTCACAAGAGATATTAGAATCATATGAGAAAGTTAATATTTGATTAACAGATCATAAACAATGAACTATAATAAGCAAACAATGATGAGTGTTACGGCCTATAGACCAGTGTGTCAAACTCGCTTACAAAGGGGGCCAAAATTAAAACCTTTTTCAAACTAAAGGCCGGTTTATGAATCTACATTAACTCACGTTAGATAGATACCCAACGTCTTTTCTTGGTTGCAGGTTCCTCAACAAAAGTTTAATTGGTCTCATTTGACATTCTCTGTTGCACTTTTGACATCACAATCAAAGATTACTGGAAAAAAATGTAAAGTGATAAAAGTACACATTTTACATTTAAAATAACACCTTGGAGGCCAGATAAGATGTCAACAAGGGCCTTGAGTTTGACACATATGCTCTAGAGACCATAACAAAAAAGTAATATTAATCAATTTGAATACTGAGTTGCAAAATGTTAACTTGTGACTCATCTACAAACATTTTATTTTAGTTGTAAGGCGATAACAAGCTGGAAAGTCTTGAACAAAGTGCAGTTTGCAGTAGGGCTGCATGATATGGACCAAAATGAATAGCTCAATATTTTTAAGATAAATCGCAATAAACGATATATACTGTATCTCTATATTCAAACATCTGCTAAGTTCATGGCACAAACCATGCATATATATATATACAGGCGGTCCCCGACTTACGGCGCCATCGACCTACGGCGCCATCGACCTACGGACTACCTGTATATATATATATACTGTATATACACTGTATATATATACAGGTAGTCCCCGGTTTACGGCGCCGCCCCCAGTGACGTCATTGCGCCGTACGTTGCCTTTTTTATGCAGCATTTTATAATTTTTTTTTGTTTTTTTAAGGGTATTTTGTTAACTAACTGCTTGGAAGCACATTAAAAAACATTAAAACGGCC
>JARVGV010000645.1:15880890-15893661 GCA_031762435.1 Hypsolebias longignatus | reverse complement strand
TGTACATAATTTCGTTTCATCACATGTACCACATGTGGTGCAAATGACAATAAAGACTCTCTGACTCTGACTTTAAAAAAGTGCAAGTTTGTTTGTACCAGAGAAGAAATTGGCCAGTTCTTCCTGTGTGCAGTTCCAGGGAAGTCCTCTGATCCGGACCACATAACCCTCTTCACTTGAAGACATCCTTTCTGCCATTAAAAAAAAAAAAAACAACACACACACACAAAGGCAAAAAGTGAAATATATAAAGTACTTTAAAATAACAAACATAATTACACAGTAGACACTGTCTGCTCCCTTATGCCGGAGTTAAATGAATTAAAATGACCCAATAAAGCTGTATTTCATACCTTTTTAAAGGTAAAAACCTGTAAAGAATTTTCATTTTCACAGACTTATATTTGCATGACTTTATCAATTGAGTTTATCCCCTCACACGTTAAACCAAGTTTTTTTTTTTTTTTTATAATGTTCAGCTTTGATGCAACAATGTTCAGCTTTGATGCAAATATTTTTAACCAGACATATTGCCTATTAATACAAATATTTTAACAGCTAGAAACTAAAATAATGTTAGGCAGTGTTTTGTGTGTGTTTCAGGTAACAACTTGCCCAAACGTGTTTAATGGTTCAAACTGAAGCATTCGTAATTTACGCAGCGAACAGCGGTTCCTCATAAGCTAACGTAAGTGGAAGCTAACGTAACCTTTAAACTCATTAAGTGACTACGCCCTTAAATATATTATCTACTTGTTAATGTACATCCAGATGAGAATATTTATCAACTAAGCGTTTGACAGTACAGTATTTTAGCAAAAGTATCTCTGCTCTCGATCTTCCGTGTAAACGTGAACTATGTAGCATTAGCACAGTTAGCGTAGTTAGCAGGCCAACCGTAGGACAGATCAGCGGTCAAACGAGCAACACGACGAACTGATTAGCAAGCTAACAACCCTGCGCTATAACGCGGTATCAAAAATATACTGCTGCATATACGTATTTTACTCGTCGCTAAAACGTATGTGAAAAAACAAATAAATTATTTTACATGTGTGGTCGTTTCTTTATCTTCGTCTTCACCAGCTCCTAGTTAGTCAATGCGCTGATTGCGCTCGCGCTCAGGGAAGTTCTCACGAGACTTGACGAAAAAGAAGGAGGGGGGTTCAGAGCATCGACACGAGGTCTCATGAAAGATCCTTTATACACATAGCACGCAACAAATCCCGCAATGTATGTTGAAGCAACTTGATTTAATACAGTACCAGCTTTTATACTGTTAAATGTACGAGAGCAGTATCAATATGGTAAATAACACAACATGCCAATGCCATCATTGTTGAACGACTTCTCAAATATGGCGTCGCGTCACGTTTTAGCGCAGGCGCATTCGACGTAACGTGATGGCTCAGTCTAAACTATACACATATCTAATTACGGAATAAACGCCAATGGTTTTGGACATTTTTGCCAGTCTTTTTTTTTTTTTAAAAGCACATGCACCTCACGAACGTACCGTCGCTGTGTAGTTTCAGCATTTAAAAATGAGTGAAAACAAAGCGTCGAAACTTCTTTAAACTATTATAACAAGGTTTGACCCTTTTGAAGTAAAAGTCAGCCTGTAAAGAAGTTAGAGGGGGGATAAAACTTTCGTATTACAATCTCATTAAATATATCTACTTAAATTACACGACCGACTTTTCATTGAGAAGTTTATACTAATAACTGCGTTATAAGCACAAACGGGCTTGCAGCTCACTCACGCATCATTTTCCAGACTGCACACTGGGAGTCTGCAGCCGTGGCAGAGAGGAGGTGACTGACTGAGGCCACGGGCCAAAGAAAGCAAGGGGGGGGTGAAAGTCCACCAGCAGCAGCAGCTGCAGATCCACCTCCACACCACTGACATTGGCGCCTTTTAAAAGTTTTTATTTTATTTTATTTTAAGCCAAAAAACAATGGAAATCCCTGTGTTTACCCTGGATGCCTTCACAAATTTACCATTCAAGGGAAATCCTGCAGCTGTCTGTCCACTTGTGCACGTGAGTAACGTGTTTTTTTTGTGTGTGTTTTCAACAGAGCCACCCCCCAAACCACCACCACAACAATGAATGATTGAACAAAAAAGTTGTGCAGTTCAGTTAATGCATGCTTTACGGATTCCGGAGATCACCTATTTGAAGTTAAAAAATGCAACTGAGCAAGAAAAAAAAATACGGTTTATTATGGACTAATGCAGGATTTGATTAAACATTTACAAACATGGCCGACTCTCTTAGCACCACCAACCCTCTTTAGACAACAGCAGCTTCATTAATTCCGCGTAAAGTTGTCAGATGGTCAGAGGATGTGCTGTAAAACTAAGAACCGCAGATCGTGCATGTGTGTGTTATTTCTAACAGGAGCTGAATGATGATCTGTATCAAAAGATAGCAGCAGAGATGAACCTGTCAGAAACAGCTTTCATCACCACAGTCCACCCTGCTGACACTTTCACAACTGGTAACTGCAATTTCATACATTATCAGATTAGGTTAACATATCAAGGATTTAAACAGAAATGCACCTTTTTATTTTAGGACAGCAACTCATGAGAATGATTGTTCCTCAGTATTTAAAACTTAATTGATAGTAGCTGTTGTTCTTTAAGCTTTCACATCATCTGATAAAACAACATGATGTTTAACTTTTCATACAAGAGCTGGAATATAAGTTTTGTAGGATAAACTTTAGATTAAAATGACCTTAATTATTATTATTTTGGGAACTGCTGACAGTTATTACACAAATTGTTTCCCCTTTTCTTCCCTTTCTCGTGAAGTTGTATCCTTAGGTCATTGTGATGGTTACACACATTACGTATCAGCTCTCCATCTTTTATCTTTCACAACAGTGACCCATTGACTTAGCACTTTTCAGAGTCAGAGAGATTGTTTTTGTCATTCGCATCTCATGTGGTACATATGGTGGAACGAGATTACGTACACAGGGTCCCAGTTACATCCAAATGGGAGAAGAAGTTCAGGACCTGTTTTTTTTAAGTTGGTTTTCCTAAGTGTTATGTCCAGTTCTTGTTCATTTATTAGATAGTCCATTGAGTCAGTGATTTAATTTTTAACCAGCCTGTTTTTACCTCTAAATCTGCTACGAGTGGAGTTTTTGAGGTTTATTAGTGTAATAAAATTAAATGTTTTTAGACATTCAGAACATTGAGAGTTCCAACTTTTTATGAAAACAAAAGCACGAACATTAACAATTTTTACATTACCCCATATAAAACTATACAATTTGAAAATAACTAGTGATTTAAGTTGTAATAACAAAATATACAGCTGAAAATATTATGAGTGGAATCAGAAAGTGCCATACATTTAAAAAGAAACCACTTAAATGCAGATATTTTTCAAAACCGAATACTGTAAAGTCATTGTATGGTGACATATTCACATATTTTAGAAGATGGTCTTGAAGGCAACATTAATGAATTACAGCTACATCTGTGGACATGCTGTGATAAGAAAAGGTCAAATGATCTAAGGTTGAAGGTGTTTTACTTTATTCTATTTTTTAAGAGTGTAATAGCTGCGTGTGAGGAGGTGAGTTACAGTAGTCTTTTTGCTCCAGGATGTGTGCTCAAACCAAAACAACTTTTGTAGTCAGCAGTTTGAAACATGCAGTAACATTAACACACAGCTATGACTTTGATTGTTTGAAGTTGAATGAACTAATAGTCTGAGCTGTTATATTTAAAAATGCAGCAGGAACCAGCAAAGTGTTGTAGCGAACGCATACATACGCGAGATGCTCGTCTGAAGTTATGATGTGATCGACAGGTTCAAGGTTTCGCCTCCGATGGTTCACACCAACAACTGAAGTGAATCTGTGCGGTCACGCCACCCTGGCCTCTGCAGCTGTGCTGTTCCAGCATAAAAGTAAGACTCAACAAATACTGCTGAGGATGAGACAGTATAAAAGTTTATGACAATCACCGTGTGCAGCGTTATCATGGTAATGACTGCTGTTAAAGGATTTGAAAATGTGTGGAAAATTTGTAAACACAAATTTTTATAAATTTAAATCACCAATCAGGGCTAGAGAAATTGCATTTCCTGTGAAAATGTGTGAACACGTATTGCTAATGAACTTGCTGAAAAACAGCTGAAATTACCAGTAGCTTAAAACACGCTGAAAAGGAAGAACAAGTCTAAGTTTAGCAGAAGAAAGCAGAAAGGACTTGCATAATTTGGTTTAGATAGGCAGAAACAAGCACAAAATAGTAAAAAAAAAAGCTTAAATTAGCTGAAAAGGTAGAAAGAAGCTTACATTACCAGAGGGAAGTGGAGAAAGTAGTGCCCAGTTAGGCTGAAAGAAGCAGAAATTAGCACAAAAAGTGGAAATTATCTGACAAAAGCTGAAATTGGCAAAAACAACTGAAGAACAGCTAAAACAGCAGAAAGAAGCTTAAATTAGCAGAAGTGGAGAGTGCACCTTTTCTGCTGCTGAAAAAAACCTTATGCAAAAACTGAAATTCCGTAGCTGAAAAAGCTGAAATTATCATGAAACAGCTAAGTAGTAGCTGAAATAACTGAAACTAGCATAACCAAGCTGAAAGGAGCATAACAAACTGAAATTAGCAGAAATAAGTTATAGACTGAAAGTATAATATCAAATAATGTTCAATACAGAAACCAGCATAGACTGAAAGTAGCAGAAATTGCCACAAAAAACTTGAATTTATCTGAAAACAGCTGATATTAGCTAATAAATGCTAACAAGCAGGCTGAAAAGATAGGACATGCTTCAATTAGTAGAAGAAAGTATGAAGTATGAAAGTATGAATGTTTGCCCTTAGGCTGAAAGAAGCAGAAATGAGCACAAAAAAGTGGAACTTATCTGAAAAAAGCTGAAATGAACTAAATCAGCTGAAAAGTAGCTAAAAGAAATCTGTAAGAAACTTAAATTACCAGAAGTAAGTTGAGAGTATATTTTTTGCTGAATTAGGCTGAAAAAAGTTAAAACAAGTGCAAAAAATATATACTGTAATTAGCTGAAAGTGCTAAAGCAAGCATAAAAACAGCTAAACAGTAGCTGAAATTGCAGAAAAAGCTGAAACGCAAAAATAAAAAAGGAGCATAACAAGTTGAAATTAACAGAAAGAAGTTCAGAGAAGCACAAAAATGCTGTAATTAGCAGAAATAATCTAAAAGGATCACAAAACAGCAGAAAAAAAACAGCTGAAAGTAGCTGAAAAAAAGTTTAAATTTGCACAAAGCTGAACCAGAATAAAACTTGAAAGGATCAGTAAAAGGTTGTAAACAGATCTAAAATTTTGAAGGATGTAAAATGAGCTCAATTCATTTTCTACGAGAAAAATGTGTCAGAAAAGGCTAAATATTTCAAAAAGCTAAAGTTGCACCAAAACCAAAAGTCATAGCACCCTTTTACTGAATGAGCCAAACATTTTGATATACAAAACTGAGGAACGAGAAAGATGCTGAAAAACATAGGGAAGAAAAATGGATCACAATAGAGTGAATGCTTCATAAACATTCACACCATGACTGAGTTCTTCTGGTGTTTACTCTAAGGAAACAAGACCTGTTTCTGATATTAAACAATGTTAAAGTCATATGCTGTAAATGAAGAATCTGTTGCAAAGTCATTAATTTTTTTTGCACAATGCAAGGTTTTAGTGTTGTGCAAGAAGGGAAAATGTGTGTGTTTATCGTGTTTAATATTTGGGCTCCATCAGAGAACGTTAATCCAACACTGGTGTTTGAGACCAGGAGTGGAGAGCTGGCCGTTACACGGAAAAAGGATGGATACAGCATGGACTTTCCTCTGAATCCTCCCACCCAGGAGGTACACAACACAAACAAAGCAGGAAAAAATATGTCTAAGCAAACAATCCAGGTTTTCGTCATTCCCCTCCTTTTTTCCCCCCTTAAGTATGGTTGAGTTTTAAGAATTTAATTTTCAGTTTAAAATTCAGTAAAAACAATGAACTAAAATAAGAGCTGAAATATCACAAATTGTGCACTTTGTGTTTATTTATTTATTTGTCTTGATTTTTTTTTTTTTTTACTGAGAGACGTTAGAAGTTTGGGCTAATTTAGAATAAAACGTAAAACGTTAAAATACATTTATTAAAATAGCTTTTTTTAATTCTCAGGATCCTGATGACTTCAAAGACATTATAAAGGTACTAAATTACATTTAAATCATAAGCTCATCTACATGAATACTGTTCAGTGTGTAATTACACTTTGTGCGTTTAAACGCGTGGATGTTTTTTTGTGGAATACAGGTTGCAGTTGGAAACCTCCCAGTTCAGGGTGTTTTTCTGAGCACAAATGTGAAGAAGCTGATGATTCGGCTGTCTGACGGCTGTGACAGGTTCGTCTCTAACCTCTTCCTATTTTATGAGCAGCGCCAGTCTCTTCTCACACTCACCGTAAATGTCTGAATCAGAGAAAATTTGATAATCTCTCCCAAAGTCAGACAGAAATTTAAACCTTTGACCTTTCTGATGTACTTCTCAAAAAGCACTAAAGTGTGTATGAGTGTAATCTTTAGGTCTGTGCTAACGGGTTTGAAAGTTGACGCCGCTGCTCTCCTGAACGTCGAGACAAACGGAAAAGTCAAATCGATTATTGTCACCATGAAAGGTAACCAGGACAGCAGAACGCAACAAAACAAGAAGTTGCAATTTCACCCAAACTTTGTCGCTCATTTTCTAGTATTTTATACTGTATTAGGCTGTTGTTGAAAGTCTTTTTCTATGAATAGTACTGTTAGGACTTGAGCCGCAGAACATCTTTTCCTTCAAATGTTTTCACAGGGTCACCAGACTGTCAGCCGGGGTATGACTTCTACTCCAGGAACTTTGCCCCCTGGGTTGGGATTGCAGAGGATCCTGTCACTGGTAAGATGATCACCATCATTACGGCTTCTAAAAAAAACATTTGATATAACTGAGGTTTTCTTTGTACTTTTTCTGCTGTACGTGGTCACCTACATATTAAGGCAGTATAGAAGTAATAGATTTTTTTTAAAACTCATGCAGACAGTAAAGTTGTGTGTTTTGTGAAAGGAATTTGTAAAGACTGTGGATTTTTTATTCTGGTAGGTTCAGCACATACTGTCCTGGGAAGCTACTGGTCAAAAGAACTAGGAAAAAAGAAAATGTTAGGTAAGTTTTAAAAATAAATAAACCAAACATCAGATGAATAATACAAAATACATGTATGTGGTATACAAAACCAAAGCTTGAATGCACAAAACAATAGTTTTTTTCCTTATGGTTTCTGAGTACTCTACAGTAGAGCTGTCATTTCCAACCCGGGCCCGGCCCGACCAGGAATTCAGGCCTGGCCAAAATAATGTGCTGGATGAGCGGGTGTTGGACTTTTGATTGTGGACGCGTGTGGCTGACGATCCAATTTGGATCACCAGTCGTGTATGGACGTTTGAAAGAGGTAAAAAAAAAAAAAGAAGTTCAGTTAAGCTTCAGTTGGACCACTGGCAGCGATCCATCCAAGCCCAACTGGACTCGGCCGCTGCGTCAGCGGATGCATGTGGCCGACCCAATTTGGATCATCGGCCGCGCGCGTCCTCTGACCGATAATAAATATACAGTATTATAATAAATATAATAATCCGCTGACTCTTGTTACTAAACAAGAAATCTTATATTTTTCTTTCTGTGAAATAAATTTTTAAAACTATCATGTCAAACTGATTTGCTTACAAAAGCAGTAAAAGCTTAATAAAAAAAAAAAAGATTTTATTTTTAATTGTATTTTTTGGTTCGGGCCTGTAATCTGTTAATTGGTCAGTTTCGCGTCAGGCTGGGAAAAAAAATGATACGGGTTTGGGCTGGGACAGATTTTGTTTTTAGGCCCAAATGCAACTCTACTGTACAGCCAGTTACGGTACTCCTCATTCAAATGAATTAACTGATCACTGGTCAGTTCAAACAGTTCCATAAACACCAAAACTTTAGTAGTTTGCAGATCCGGAGCACTCAGGTGTGTTAACCCCATTTGTCAATGATTGAAAACATCAGCAGTGATTTCACAGAAATATCTGTTGTCCAACGAAGTAGAAAAGGTTAAAAGGCCATTTTCAAAAAAAAAAAGTTGAGTCCAACATCTACAGTGACAGATATTTCACAAACGTTCAAGACTTGCCTCGTGCTTGTAATTCATAAACAGAAAAATAAAATCAAGAGTGCTGCATACTGCACATTACAGTCAATAAACAGCAATCTATAGCAATGGCCCAGACAAGCAAAAACCTTGTACATTTGACCTTGATTTGTGACCTTGACCTTAGAGCTGGGATGAATAGTGTACACCACACTCCATCCGATGTGTATGAAGTTTCGTTAAACCATCTTGAATGGATCAGAAGTTATGGGCCGGACAAGAGCAAGTATATGGACGTACAGTCCTGAAGTACGTCTCAGACTCCACAGGCCTCAATTACTTGTTGAAATGGTTCATGAAGTTCATGAAATTTTAAAAAGACTAAACAAGCCTGGCTAGTTTTAAAACCTGACAGAAAAACACAAGAGAACCAAGCAGTGAAATGAAAGTTACCAAAGTTGCATTTTGGATCTATGACATGAGCAGAAAACAAAAAAAGAATAAATAAAATTTAAAAAAAAAGTGAAAATGCTTAGAGCATCTTCAGTGTCAACTGTTTAACATGGAAGTGGCAATGTGATGATTTTAACTTGTTTAGCAATTACAGGACATGGAACATCGACAGTTAATTATCTGAACCACTAAGAGGGGAAAAATGATGTTGCAATGTTCCAGAGTCCAGACTGTGACCTGATTTAAGAACTGGCAGGAACTTTGAGAGTTGTGCATAAACCAATGACTGCCAGCTTCAATGAACTGAAGTCATGTAGAAGAAAAAAGGTGGAAAAAAAATCCTTTAAACCAAAGAGACTTTGAAGGTGATCTAGAAGACCGTTTGTTACAGTCCAAGCTACTATCATGTTTCATTCACCTGCATTTGTCTAAGACCCTGTAAAGACAAGATTATATGTTCTAATTTACGCAAGTGCTTCTTTACAAGACTAAACTCACTGTAACCAGTACTGTACTGTATATTATTTTCAAGAACTACTGAATACAGTATTGTGCATTTTACTTAATGTCATAATATAAAAACGTCACTGATCCTTTATCTTGTGTTTGTAGCTTACCAGTGCTCCAGCCGAGGTGGGGAGCTGGAACTTGAAGTGAGAGACGATGGAAGGATCAACATCATTGGCGAAGTCGTCACTGTGCTGCAGGGAACGATCAGAATTTAATTAAAGGAGCGGGATCGAAAGGTCCTCATGTATCGGCTGAAACTGAAATAAATGAGCTGATTTGAAAGGAAACACTCCTGCAGGCTTGTTATTCTAACACAGAAACACTCACTAAAAAAAGCAACAAAGAACACAGCACACTTTTTTAGGATCAACATCATTTATTCACATTAAACTACAGAAAAACAGTCAATATCAGAAACAAATAAAATCCAAGTTAGAGCAGTAAGACACAAATCGAAACATAGAATTGCAGCTTTAGATGGAGAATCTGAGTTCACAAGAACACACAAAAAGAATAGCTGTTTATTAAAATATAAAATTTATTCTGTCGTACAAATTCTTACAAAATGTTTTATTTAAACATACTGCTTCCAGTGTAATCTTGTCATTTTTGCACAGCTGATCTGGAAAGAAAATGAATTTACACAAGTTACTTTAGTTTGTGCTCTTCCAGTTTTTAATTAGTTTGAAAGAAAAACAGAACTGTATGTGACTCAGTCAAGTGGTCGTCTGTTAAAATGCCTATCAGTCCAAATATTTTTAATGGGAGAAAATATAAACACATAAAGCAATGAGACAGTATGAGCTCAATTACTTAGTAGCGGCGTGATGTTAACTGAAGGTAGTTTAAGCTTACATCCTTTCATTACTGATTACTGTGGTGAATAAAGTACCATCAATCAAATCAAAATATCTTCAGTGCATTAACAAGAGGCAGCTGATTAAAAACAGTCTGTGTTAAGGTTTAATGGTTTAAATCCAAACTAGCGTTGTAATTTATATACAGTTGTAACAAAACTAGTTCACATATTCTGAATCTCTACCTCGTTGCACAACATAAGATGACAAATTATTTAAAACTTGAGTATTAAAGATGCAAAAAAAAAAACCAAAAAACAAATAATATGGGACAGAAAGATTTCACATCTGGAAAAAACAAGAAGCAACAAGATGCATTTTAAATGCAGCTACAACAGATGGTTATGAGTCCCATTATCTTTTTTAACACAAGAGGTTATTATAAATATTTTAGTTTTATGCAACTTTGTTCCAATGTGCTTTGTTTCGTGTGCAGGTTTTAAATTATGCTTTATACGTCCTGGTGATTCATTCAGTAATTATTAGAGAAGTTTATATTTGCCTATTCAGACAATCCACAAGGGAACAGGAACAGACGACCTGAAACAAATCTGTGGAGTCTGACGTCTTTTAGAGGTGCATGCTGGGTAAGGCCCTGTGGGCAGCTGGTGGGAGCTGGATAATGTAAAGAAAGGGTTCAGGAAAAATCATTTTAAATGAGTAGCACAGAAAAAAAAAACACGAGGTACAATAGTACCTTTTAAAGAAAACTTGACTGAAACATGTTCACTCAAAAAGGATATCATGTTGTCCTGCTGGAGATGATTTAGTAATTTCTCTACAGGTGAGTAGCGTCGCAGCGTTGCGGCAGAGCCAACCATCAGCAGTTTGTGTTTCGCCCTTGTAATGGCCACATTCAGGCGACGCCAGTCCTTCAACAACTCCCCCAACTGTGAAATGACAGGCAGGAAGACAAATGAAGCAAACACGAGCAAAGAAAGTAAAGGAAGTCTGAGACAGAGACACTCACATTCCCTTCCTCTGCTGTGCTTCTGACAAATGACAGAACAATCAGACTTTTGTCTCGCCCCTGGTACCGGTCCACAGTGTTCACCTCCACACCAGTGAAAACAGGTGGCTGCAGCAGAGCAGAGATGCTCTTCAACTGCTGCCTGTAGGGCGCAATGACGCCAATATCACTGGGCTTACATCCAGCCTAAAAGCAGGCAAAACAAACAGTGGTAAACAGACTAAACACTTCTCTTATCAAGATACTCAAAGCGCTTTACAATATGTGTCCTCATTTACCCATTCATACAGCACTCTACTAGATCTACACAAAGACTAATCAGTACTTTATCACATTCATACACCGAAGGGACACACATCAGAGGCAGTGAGGGTCTCAGTGTCTTGCCCAGGGACACTTCAGCATGTGACTGCTGGTGGAACTGAACCCCCAACTCTCTCATTGGAGGACGACTGCACTAAGCACTCAGCCACAGCTCCCCTTGCAAAGGCAGAAATAAAACAGATTCTCTCATAGATTGTCTTTTGAGTATTGATCAGTATGTAAATGTACCTTTATCAGAAGAGAAAGCAGCATGTGTATAAGAACAGCTTCGGTGCGATTGCTCACTCCTCCCTGCTCCACCGACTCTAATGCAGGCACCTGTAGGAACCCCCCACCCCCATTAAAAAAAAAAGAGGATTACATTCAGCCATAGTTTAACAAACTGTTAAAAGCACTGCCGTTTTGGCTCAAACACATTTAAAATCCAGTTTTACTTGTATATTCTATAATCTACCAACCAGTGAGCAGTCCAGGAAGCAGACAGGATTACTGGGCAGCAGCGTGGCCTGTGCCCAGGACAGGTCAAGCTCAGGATGGGACTGAGAGTAAGAATCTAGCTCTGACTGGACGGAGAGCAGGAAGGGCAGCGTGAGCAGAGCCGTGGCCGTCCTCTCTGATCCACACTCTAACCGGCCGTCGTACATCAGAGAGTTACTCAAAGACATGATCTGTCTAGAAAAAAAACAAACAAAAAAGGCTGTGTTGTCATATTGTACATTTTTGTACAATCTCCCAGCAAGAAAAAAGATTAAATGAGCAGAGAAGTATTTATTACACATAATTCAGATGAAACTGTTAACATTCTTTCCACAATAATCTGGGTTCCAGACATCTCTGAAGTTGTAGCAAAAAGGGAAAAGTGGGATTGAGTATATATTTACATAAGTACATGCACTGACACCGTCTCCACTATAAGATATGTCAAAAGTTACCCCAACAGAAAACCTTGGCTGAATGCAGATGTTCGCACCCAGCTGGCAGCCAGGAACACAGCCTTCAGGTCTGGAAACTCAGAGGAGCTGAGAAGAACTAGGATAGAGCTGGTTACTGGCATGAAGAGGGCCAAGGCCACATATGCACAGAGGATCGAGGGTAAGTTCACCTCACAAGACCCACGGAGCATGTGGAGGGGCATTAAAAGCTTAACAGATTATAAAGGCAGGAGTGAACAATGCCCTAAAGACCCATCTCTGCCTGATGCCCTCAACAAGTTCTATGCACGCTTTGAAGACCCAAACAGACCACCAAGCACCAGACTCTCCTCATCACCGGATGAAGAGCATCTCAGTGTGACCGCAGCAGAAGTGTGGAGAACTTTCAGGAGGTTCAACCCTCACAAAGCAACCTGCCCAGACAACATCCCCGGCAAAGTGTTGAAAGAATGTGCTGATCAGCTCTGTGAGGTGCTAGCTGACATCTTTAACACCTCCCTTGCCCTGGAGACAGTTCCCACCTGCCTGAAGACCGCCACCATCATCCCAGTCCCAAAGAGCTCTACAGTGACTGG
>JARVGV010000645.1:15735756-15750211 GCA_031762435.1 Hypsolebias longignatus | reverse complement strand
TTTAATTTTTTTTCATAAAGTTACATGAATAAAAAAAAACTGAAATAAATATTATTGATAATATTCTGTTTCAAACAGTATAAGGATTTTTTAAAAATGAAATATCTAATAAACCATTGCAGACATCCTCCTGTTTTAAGTATTTTAAATTGCTTCATACTCTTTGTCACGTTTTAATACAATTTATTTTATTTACTTTTCATTTATGCTTTTATATGTTTGTCTCTTGTTGTCAGTACCTCATCTGTGTTCTTTATTTAAAACAGGTCTCTCTTGTAAATGAGCCCTCGAGGCTCAATGAGACTAACTTATTATAAATAAAGGTTGAATAAATCTAAATTATAACACAGGTTATTAATGTTTTTGGTTGTGTTTATGATTTGTACAGTTTTTAATGCAGTAACGTATTTAAATAACAATATTTTTGTTAAAAACTAGAATTCTATGAAAGAATGCATACTGTTGGCCAACTTGCATGCCCTATTTTTAAACAAAAATCTTATTACATCTGATAGTACTTGTCTCTTGTGAACGACTCTTAGCTACTACAGTATCAGTGGTGGACAAAGTACTCAATTCTAGCACTTCAGTAAAAGTATTGATACTCATGGTCAAATCGTAAAGTTGCTCAGTCAAAAGTTCACTCAAGTTGCAGTACTGAAGTACTTATTTTTGAAAATACTTAAGCATTCAAAAGTATGTACATGCATTTAAAAGTACTCAAGTATTTAAAAGTACAAAATGCATTGCTGTATTGTTTTGAGTGATTTTACAGAACATTGTAACTCTCTGAAACCACTTGATGATGTACTGACATGCAGAACCCCTCTAACACCACATGCCTTAATAAAACCTGTACAAATATCTTCCCTGCATTTTACATGTTTGTGGAAAGTCATGGAAATCCCAACAGTTGATGCACATGTAGTCTTCTCAGCTTCAGTATTCATACACAGTAAAAGTGCATATACCCCTGTATTGACAACAACTAAACACTGGAGAGGAAACAGTAACACCGATGACTAAAAGTTCTGCCATACTTAACACAGAAGCTTACAAAACAATGAATGTTCTGCACAGATGAATCTAGCATGATACCTGAATCAACAACTGGCCAGCTGCATTTAAGGAAAGAAAAACAGCAGCAGACGATTACAAAGCTGAGCCAAAAGGAACAAGTAACAAGAAGCTTCCTGGAAATGAAGTGGAGTCAAAAGTACAATATTTGTCATTGAAATGTAGTGGAGTGAAAGTCATAAGTTCCCAAAACCCACATTTTTAAGTAAAGTAAAAATACTCAGAACGTATTTGTTACTGTCCACCACTGGCTACTACCACATCACATTGTAGCTGTAAATCTGTAAAACTGACCAGGTTATTGCTAATTTTCTATTCAACAAGGTTGAGCTGTGGCATATACTTTAACCAGGTAAACTCCAAACGTTAATTAGCTGCAGATGCACGTCAAGTAAGTATTTTTTGAGTGTTTCATTAAATCCACTCCACTGGTAATGAGATATTTTGCTAACGAACAAACAAATAAGCTCATGCACACTTGCACAAAGGCATTTACATTACTGCTCGCCTTTCATGAGGACAGGTGATAATCATCAAATCAACGAAGCAAAAACAAAGAAAGGCAGTTTGTGTAAAAGAATTCAGCACAGTGAAACAGCTGTTGGGTCTACAGACGAAGTGAGGCTCATTAGCATCTCACCGTTTTGACGATTATGCTGTCATGACAGGTGCTGTTGAGGCCGAGCTGCTGCAGAACGGATCTGACCTGCAGCAGAGCCAAGCGATCACTACAGGAAGAAAAGACAGCCAATCATTACACTGAACACACCAGCTGGAACATCAAGCGACAGTTTGAAATATTGAACAAGCATTTATGTGGTTGACTTGTAGTAAAAAGTGAAAGCAGAGGTTCCTCTACCTCTCTATTTGTGACAGATATTTGGTTTCAAATATTCCTGGTGTTTTCAAGGTTTCTGTCACATGTCCCTTAAACAGTAGACCCTTTCTGGTTAGATCCAACAATACCCGCCGCACAATTTCTCCCAAATACATCCCACTGGTGAGCTTTTCAAACCTACACACTCGAAAAAAAACACACAAAATAAATTTAAAAAGTGAACCAGTGAGGAGAATGTTCACAATCAAACATGAAACGATATGTTTTTGGAGACCGACAGGATAATAAAACACAAGGAGCATTTTTGACCTTTGTTTTCCTTGGTTGATGGAGTTTTTGTCCACCTCAGAGTCATACGACGTGATGATATCGTCCAGACAGCCATCATCACCCAAACCCCCCCACTCTGTGTTTATACACATTTTAGACATCTCAGAATTTGCTTTTTTCTTTGTGTCGTCCCCAGCTTTCTGCTGAGAGAGAAAACAATTTTAATTAATATTTTAATTCATCACATTTACTCACTGCTCCTCTAAACGTTGTTACTTTTTCCTCATCTGCTTCGTGCGTCTTCTCATCTCTCTTTGTTGTGACACCTCCTTGTTCAATCTTCTCAATGTTCTTCAGTTCCTCCATGTAGCAAAGATTTGTGCCTGTTCCTAAAACACATAACCACAGCTGGTTCAGTCTTAAATGATGCCGGTCAAAAAAGGTTGGCAACATCATCGTTTTCATTTTAAATAAGCATGTGTCCAATTTTTGGACAAACACTGCATGTTACATTACAGTACACCAAGCATTTTAAAGATCATGTGTTGAATCTGTTCCTTTAAATCCTGAGCTCATTGCAGGCTAAAATCACAACTTAATAAATTAGCATTCATTAAATGAATGCATATTTCCTGCTGCTTTGCATGTCAAAGTATTAAGTTTGATCTGCTGCATGCAGAGCATGGCTTGGGGACGAGTCTCAGTTAATACCGCACCAAAGTCTCAGCTCAGTATCTTTAAAACTGTGTGACATCCATTGTTACGTTTCACTGTGGTGG
The DNA here is from genome assembly GCA_031762435.1 of Hypsolebias longignatus. Taxonomy (NCBI): domain Eukaryota; kingdom Metazoa; phylum Chordata; class Actinopteri; order Cyprinodontiformes; family Rivulidae; genus Hypsolebias; species Hypsolebias longignatus. The sequence continues at coordinate 15,747,247 of JARVGV010000645.1, read as the reverse complement.
CCATCCTAAATCAGGATTGAGTTGGAAAGATGCTGCTCTTTTAGCTGCTCCCTTCTTCAGGGGTTGCCAGAGTGAGCAAACTCTCACAAAATGCTTGGCAAATGTTTTACACCAGAAGCCCTTCCTGAAATAATCTGGGCCTGAACCTGCAAACTCAGGATTACAAGACCACATTACTGCACACCTAGCTACTACAACCCCAGCTATGAATGTGGTATCAGAATCACAATATTTGAGACTAATCAAACTGCTTTTACTCTGTAAAGACACCTGAGCACTTGTCATCCTTCTCCTCATAGTTTATGTTACATACCAGCAATCATTCCAATTTCACAGTGAGGGTCTTCATAGGCGCAGCTCATCATGGTCCCAACTGCGTCGTTGATTAGTGCTACAATGTCCAAGTCAAACTCCTGAAGGCATGCACAAATAGTTTTTGCACACAAGCACATCCAAACATTAATTAATCAAATCAAGTCAAGTCAATTTTATTTCTATAGCACAGTTAAAACAGATAAACTGTTATCAAGGTGCTTCAATTAGGCGGGTACCACTTTACAATAAGGCTCCCCTTATAGATGGCTAATAAATAGTTTATAGTTAAGTTATTAATTCCTCTCTAAACACTTTATAAATCATTAATAACTGCTTATTATGCATTACGGTAATTAAGGGTGCCCGAAACAAAACTGACCAGTTTCTTGCCAAGTCTGCCGCCTATATATTTCATCTAGAGTTATTATATTAAACATTTCAGACAAAGTTACTAACTTGTAAGCACAATAACCCTTCGTAAACCTATTTCTTTAGCACATACTATTGTACTTTACAGTATCACTGCATTATAACTTGTATCTACAACTATGATTATATCATAAAAAGTTTAGGTTTAAAAATGCTTATTGTGCTCACAAGGTGGTAACTTAGTCTGAAATGTTTAATATAACAACTGTAGATGAAATATATAGGTGAACAAATTTGAATCACTATTTGGAAAGAAACTACTGTAGTCAGTTTTGTCTTTGTCACCCTTAATTAATGCATAACAAACAGTTATTAATGATTTATAAAGTGTTATTACTAACGTAGCTATAAACTTTTAACCTATCAGGGGAGTCTTATTGTAAAGTGGTACCATTAGGTGCAATATTGTTCAGTTCAATGTCTGCAGAGTGTGTTCTTACACACACACAAATACAACAAGCACATAATTCAGAGTTTTAGTTAAACACTGAAAAAAATTTAAATTTATAGAATCCATGCTTCCATCTAACTATAGCTACAACTTTGCTCATCATATAAAATTTGTTATGTTTGGACTCACGTTGCGTCTCTTGATGGCGTCTCGAAGCATGTTGACAACATCGTGTCCTTCACAGTCTGTCGCCTTGAAGCCTTTGGTCCAGCTCACTAGCGTACCCTGTAATGGTATAAAATCGATTAATCATCCTCATGAGTCCACTGACTTAATAATCATTAATCATTATAGGTTGCGATCGCTATAAGAAGAGATTTATGTGGAGTTAAAAACTGATCTTGTGGGACAGAAATGAAGTGTGAGACACTCCAATGCCTACCGTATCAATGGCAGACTGCTCACAGGGGAACGAGAAGGTGAAACCTGCAGGAAGGCGAGCTTTCTTCAATCCCATGTAGTCCAGGAAGTCACAAACACATTGTGCTAGATGGTCGAACAACTAAAGGCAACCAAAGAAAAACATTAAACTTACAAGTTCAAAATTTAATAGTCTTTGACTGTGAATCTGGAACGAGGATCGTCTTACCTCCTCTCCAGTTCCCTGCATAATCTCCAGTGGGATGGTGTAAATTTTGTGGTAAAGTCGGGATCTCTGTTTTTTAAATCTCACAAGCAAAGCTCTGAAGTTGGTTCCTCCGAGATCAAAGGCAAGGTATTTCCCATGTTCTAGAAAAAAAATAAATAAAATGTAAGTACCGTAATTAGAATTACATTTGTATATTTTTGCAAAAACTGGAAAGCTTTTTTTTTTTTTTAAACTGAGTAGTTTAAATAATAATAAATACGGTAATACAGTAATATAATTTATTTTCAGCACTATTCTGACACTTAAGGACATCAAACAGAGGGTATAAGCAACACATATAAAAACATCACAAAGAAAATATGCATGTAAAAATGTCAACGTATTAAGGCATGCAAAATAAAATAAAATAGAAAGCTAAAAAAAAAAAAGCAGGGTGGCACGATGGTGAAGTTGGTAGAGTTGTTGCCTCTCAGCGAGAAGGTCGCTAACTCAAATCCCAGCATGGGACCTTTCTGTGTGGAGTTTGTATGTTCTCCCTGTGCATGTGTGAGGTTTCTCCAGCAGTTTCCTCCCACAGAGCAAAAACATGCATGTTAGGCTGATTGGTAACTACCGGTATAAATTGTCCCTAGGTGTGAATGAGAGAGTGAATGGTTGTTTGTCTATGTGTCTCCCTGTGATGGACTGGAGACCTGCCCAGGCTGTCCCCTGCCTCACGCACAGTGATGGCTGGATATGGACATCAGTGACCTCCATGACCCGAAAAGGAAGAAGCGAGTAAAGATGATGGATGGAAGGATGGATGGGGGAAAAAAGCAGCATAAACACAAGACAGTCCAGATGTTAATGAACTTGGATAAGCAATCCTGAACATCTAAGCTTTAAATCTGGCCTTAAAGGGAGGGAGAGAGTCAGCGTTTCTGGGGGCAGTGAGATGAAGAGCAGCTGAATGCTCTGCTCTCGATGGTGGTGAGGCGGACGAAAAGAACAGTAAGGTGGAGAGATGAGACTGCTCCGAGGGAACAGGATGGAGTGGCAATGTAGAGAAGATCAGACAAATATGGAGGGGTGAGAATATGAAGGGCTTTCAACGTGCACAGAAGAGTTTTGAAATTAATGTAAAGTTTGACCGGTAACCAGTGAAGCTTGTACAGAATAGGGCCTGTAGGAGGGGGTTCTGGTAATGATACAAGCTGATGAAGTCTGAATCATTCAGTCAACCTTTATTTAGCCTCGAGGACTCATTTACAAGAGAGACCTGTAAATCATTTGGTTTATGAAGGGATTTGTGAGGAGGACCAAAAGGAAGAGAATTACAGTAGTTGATATGAGAGCTAACAAGACTGTGGACAAGTATAGCAGTAGTATGAGGCGGAGAACATTGATGTCATGAAAGTGGAAATATGAATACCGGGTGATGTTTTTCATGTGAGATTGAAATGATAGAGTACGGTCGAGGGTGAACCCAGACTCTTAACCTGAGGGGATGGGGAAACAAAGGTACTGAGAATGGAAAGTAAACAGGAGTCTGCTGCCGTTAGTGATTTTTGTAAGAGCAGTTTCTGTGCTATAGAGGGGATATAAGCAAACTGAAATTGTTCATAAATATTGCAATTTGTTACATGAGAATAAAGTTGTGCAGGAACTATTTTTTCAAGTATTTTGAAAAGAAAATGTAAATTTGAAATTTGTCATAAAACATTTATTAAAGTTAGTTGGGTTGGAACTAAATTATCTTTTTTTCCCCCCAATATTGGAGCAACGGTAGCTGTTTGAAGGATGAAAACCAGTGGTGAGTGAAGAATACAGTATATGAAAGATGTAGAGGAGCAGAGAGGGGAGGCAGGCTACAAGAACAATAGGGACGAGATGACTTGGGAGCTGTGGATGAAACCAGGGGTGTCTGAGAGAGAGGGAAACTGAAAAGCAGAGAAAGAGCGAGATGGAAAAGGGGGTTGAGGTGAGCTATTAATAACATGGTTTGAACTGAAGAGCAGCTGAATTTTCTGAATTATGTAATTAAGAAAATACATTAATGAGTCACATAAAGCAACAAAGTGAATATGAGGTGGAACAGAAGATGGGGGTTGGAAAGTTTTGTTAAATATGCAAACAGTATCTCAGAATTGCCTTAATATGAATAGATTAATTCAGAGCGATAATTCTGTATGAACAATATAGTGTATTTAGTTTAAACATGTTTTTTGCGCATCTCTTTGTGGATTGCATGACCAGTTTTTCTATAGAGATGCTCATACCATCAGTCTTTGGCGTTCATCAGCTGTAGCTCAGATGGAAACCAGGGAGTAGAAACAGAGAAGGAGACAACTTGGTTTTGAGAGGAGCAAGGGGATTGAGGGTGGCGTTGAGGCCACTATTGTGAGAAATTAGGTAATCTGTGGTGAATAAGCCATGTAGATCCAGAAATCCATTAATGACACAGAAAAATAGTATCAGGGTTTATTTTCTTAGCTTTACAAAAAGTGATAACCCATTGAGGCATAACCGATGAGAGTGAGTTTGATATTAAGAAAGGAGCAAGTGATCAGTTATGGGGAGTTCATCAGATCCTATGTTGATTGGGGTGAAACCGGAGCAGCAGATTAGATCCAGAATGTGACCATTGGAGTTGTGGGGAAATCAACGTGTTGTTCAAATCTGAAACTATCAAGGCATGATGGAAAGTCTTTAGTGAGGAGGTGACTAATATTGTCCACGTGTGTGCTGAAATCCACCAGCAGCAGTACATTAGATTTATAAAGTGGATAAAGAAGTAAGCAGGAGAGCAAAGTCATTAAAGTTGCTGTACGATTTAGAGGGGAAGGAAAAAGTTGCAACAATGGTAGGGATGGGTCCAGATAATTGACAAACAACTAACACAAAGGATTTGAAAGCAGGAACAGATACCGGCAGAGTTTCCACTTCGAACAGCAAATTATCACAAGACGTCTTCTGTGGTGAGTCATGTGGTGGACAGACGTAAAAGAAAAAGCCTGGAGGAGTTGACTTGTTCAGAAAAGTTATTGGGTTCTTGCCAAGCTTTAGTTGAGCACAAAAAGTCCAACCCATGGTGAGTGCAAACATCCAGGATGAGATGTCCATTGCTCGTGGTTAAGAAGACCAAACCAGACTGTCGTGCTACCTCAGTTCCTGGCGGGGTTAGCCAACCTGGGTAAGCTGGCTAACACAGAGTGGTATAGACCAGCTAGAGTGTGGCGGAGGGTTCCAAGAAGAGGACTAGAACAATTGTTATTGATTTGGAGTAGTCTGTGTAAAAGTGCGTGCAAGAACCCGGTGGATGTATCTTCGGCAAGGCAGGAAAACAATGTCCAAGTGCAGGTGCACTGTTGGTGGAAGCCCAGACGGGTGATGATGAAGCCGGAGGAGCTCATCAGCTTTATAAGTCCCGTCATGGGTTGATAAACTGGCAGCAGCAGAGTCCAGAGAAAGTACCAGGTATAAACCAGCCAGCTTACACTGTGGATGTAGCAACAATAATCCAGTGAACACTCCAAATGAAGGTGTGACGGCAGCGCAGGACAGGTTGGCAAGAGTTTATTCAGTCGCACAGCACACAGAGTAAAAACACAATCCACGGTGGTAATAAAACATTAAGGAGTAAATCTCTCAGGTGAGAACAATTGCACAGTCCATTGAGTCATAAAAGTTTTTGAGTAGCAGCAGCGTTCACTCAGCTGTCACCCATATGGGCATTTTGTGTGGGAAGAAGACAAACAAAGCTACCAGTGTAGTTGTCATGGAGGGTTTGAAGTTTAAGGGCAACACTCGTTTAGTTCCTTACCTGTGCCATCAGGTGTGAGGTACACAAAAGAAGGTAACATTTTGATTGTGGAGGTACTTTTACTCTTCAGTCCTGCCTCCAGCCGTGCTCTCATCCTGGCTTTGACCAGCAGGAGCTGCTCTTGGTTTATTCTGAAGAGAGCCAGTGTCTCTACCACCTGGAATACACAAGATTCTGTGCTTCAGATGCCAACAGTAACAAGGAATGTTTTTGTCCGTCTCAAAATGCACACACTGTATCATCAGTCTAACCTTTCGTCTGAGTAACGCAAGGCGCTGGGCGACTGCTGCAACCAAGGCAGCACCTTTGCTGCTGCCGCTGTCAGAAAGGACAAATCTGACCTGGCACTCAGGAAGCAACCGCCGCACCACTTTATGAAGACGTTTAGGATACCTGCAAAAAGTGTGGTAGTGTAAAAAAAACTTATTCAGTAATAATAATGTGTATTGTCATTGTTCTCATACAATGGGGAAATTGGCTTTCTGCATTTAACCCACCCACCCCCAGATGGGAGCGGTTCTTGAAAGCACCCGGGGAGCAATTGGGGATAGGGTGTCCTGCTCAAAGACACCACGAGACGTGCAGTGACAGGGGATCGAAGCACTTTCAGGTCCCGAGTCGGCTGCCCTGCCTCTAACCCATCTCGGACCCATTAATATCCTATTATAAAATCTTCACCTTGACATGGAGGGTACAAGGACATCATAATACTGTGTTCTTTTTGACACCAAACTGACTGGGTTTCAAAGATCTTGAGTAAACAAAACCACAAGAAACTGGTCACCTTCATAGGGTGCAAGTGGTGGCAATGTGTTTCTGATTAGCACCTGGTGGATGAGTCGTGAGTTGTGGGGCTCAGGTGGGCCCAGCCTGATTAAGTTTGAATGCCACCTCAACACAGACCCTACGGGAGAAGTCAGGGATAGATGCAACGTGAGCGTGTTTTTCATTCCTGGTATCATAAACTGGTTCTAGGGACTTGCTTCCTGCTGCTGGAAATAAATTGAAAATGGATGTGAGGCAGTGATGCTAACTAGATACAATTAGGTGCAGGTATTCCCAGCCTATACACTTTGAAACCAAACTCATGCAGATGGGCCAGAGTCCATCCATACAATATGTTTGTCTGTTTCTCTCCTTTTTGGGTCACTGGTGCCCATATCCATCAGTCACTGTACAAGAGGCGGGGGACACTCTGGACAGGTCGCAAGTCGATCACAGGGACACATACAGAAACCAACAACCATTACTAGAGCTACCAAGCTGGGATTTGATCTGGTGATAGCCCTATCAACTGAGCCACCATGCTGCCCAGGGCTGGAGTCTATCATACCAAAACCATATGAACCATGTTCAAGCCGTCCATCATAGTTGCTGTGGCCTAAAGATGGTTGATGGATGTTGCTATGGTAACAAGTAACTATCTGGTAAATACCAGTGGCAAAAAGCTCGATTTTAAGATTTATCTAGCAACTCTAGCATGATGAGGGCACAACTCACTCCCTCAATTACTAATGCATGGCCTGTTGATTGTATAGCCTGATTAGTAAACTTAAAAATGTATTTAACAACAAAACTGGTTTTGCTTTTAAATAAAGCACGTTAACCCTTTAAAGTACAATTTCATGGTTACTCCAAAAGAAGTATGATAATCCTGCAGGAAGAACTGAACTCTGCAAAAGAACTGCTACAGCTAGCTGCTGCCATTGTTTCTGCTGGCAAGTAAGCCGATTATTCTGTGCAGATAATTGCATGATGTAAAATGTATGGCTATGTAGAGGTTTATTTCTCAGTGTTCACATGCAACACTATGAAATACAGTAGTTTACTGTATAATAAAGACGCTTTAAGATGGCAGAAATGTCCCCCTTGGTTTTGGTCTCATCCAGACCATTAAATAATATACTGTATTTCTTAAAGTAGAGCTATTTTACAACAGCTGAAATAAGAGTTTACAATTTTCACAAAACACAGCTTCAAACAATCTGCACTTTATTCTGCACCATCACAGAACGTGATAACTTACTGTGGGTGGGTCTTGTACAGCGTACCGTCCACACCAATGGTGATTCTCAGTACTCCCAAATTTCGGTTTTGTCTGATCCGTGTTAAGATGGCTGCCAGTCCTGCAGCCACCAGATTTGAGGACCTGAATGATACAATGGTGCTGACATGTTGAACAGCAATGCAGTCATCAGGTGACGGGGTCAAATCAAGATGATTTAGAATGTTCCTGGTGTTATTCAGACCATTTCTATACCTATGAAAGAAGAATATGACTGGTTAAGATTTTTAGACAGAAGCAGTGATGGAGAAATAATGCGTCTTAACGCACTCCTCCATTGCTGCTACATCTGCAGTGGTTATCTTCCCTTTGGTCCTCAGGGCATCTGAGACACGTCCATCAAACAGCAGTCCCAGTTTAGCCATCTTTAGTACAACCAACCTCACCAACTCACCCAGACACATGCCACTGACCATTTTCTCAAATCTGTAGTAAAATGTGGAGAGAAAAGACAGAAAATCTGAGACATGTCCTATATTCTGTACAGCATCATGTTTAACATGAGAGAAGACAAAGATGTTTCCCCAACATTTGTTTCCCAGGGTTGCTGGAGGCTGCATCGACATCTCTGTCAAACTCCGTTATGAAATCATTCAGGGCCCCATCATCTCCAAAGCCCCCCCACTCAGTGTTCACACACATCCTGCCCTCATCTCCCTCCACCAGGTCGATATGACGCAGCTCCTCCATGTAACAGGCGTTAGTGCCGGTGCCTAAGTACACAAAAACACACAACATACATACGGTAAGTTGCATTTATATTAACACTGACATACAATATACACACAGGGTTCAATTATTATAACAATAGCATTAAGTTGTAAATACATTAAACTTAAATTAACATTATAAAACACTGCCTCCTATTTTTTTCCTTTTTAAAAAGATTACAAAAAATATTAATAATAATAATAATAATACCATCTTGTAGTCATGCTCCACTTTTGTTATTGCAAAAATCCACAAGAGGGAGCTGCATATGTTGAATGAACCATAATTATTTCAGTCAACTCTCACATCTTTTTAAGACCATAAAAATAAAAAATAAATAAAATGGGAAAAAAAAAAATTAATGCCGTCATGTTTTGGAGTTAAAGCTGAAATTTAGATTTTTATTTGTTTTTTAATATGTAAGTTTTACAACATTAAATATTTTAATTATTAGACCTATTTCGGAGTCATTCGTGGTTATTATAAATCAAATTTCAAGACGTTTTAATAGCGTTACTGCTATCAGTGTTGAGACAAATGTGTATTTTATGCATTCATCATGTGTCATCGGTGTTCTACTTAAGAAGGAGATTTAGACATTATACTCTGTTTTAATTACTGACTGTGATTGTGAATGATAAGTGGTCCCATGTAATCATTCTTACTATAACCAGTCAGTGAGGAACAGATAGAAGTGGTTGTTTTGTGATATCCTCAAGGATATGATATTGATATGATGAAGCTGATATGATATGGTGACACGTGTCAGGCAGAGTCCTTGACTCAGATCCACTCATTCCTGTCGGCAAGCGGATCTTTCGGTGATGGCTCGGAACATGGAGGTGAGGAGCTGAGGCCTGGGCTAGAGGATTACTCTATAAAACTAATTTGTCTGGTCCAGAGAATTATGAGCAGGTCAGAGGTTCACATGGATGAGATGGATGAGCACTGATAACAGTGTAATATTGTAAATTGCATGTTCTGTGAATTGTTGGACTGCTCTCCAAAGCTTTGAAATTAAATCTGATGAAATACACCTTGGTCTGTTCTGGGAATCTCCTTTTTTCCACAACACCAGCTTCTAGCTAAACTGTGACTAATGGGTCCAGATATATCAGGAAACTATAAAAGTAATAATTAAAAAAATAAAAAATCTGCCCTGGCTGCAGAGACTAGTCTGACTTTTGTGAATATTCTTACCAATGATGAGTCCCACTTCACAGTACTGGTCATCAAATCCGCAGGTCATCATGGTCGCCACAGTGTCATTAACCATAGCTAATACCTCTACATTCATATCCTGCACAAATCAAAAGGTGATACACGCCACACAGCACGTTATCATAGGGGTGATGGTTTTATCACGGTCATGCAGACAGATAACCAAAATAATCTGTAAAGTGAAACAAGCTAACAGATGACAAATTTTCATACAATGCCTTTATAAGTGGGTGAATGCAGGACATCAAGTGGCTGGTCAAAGAAAATTAGAATAAAAATAAAACCATATCAGCAGATGAACAGTATTTTAACGTCATGCCATCAACGAGAAGAAAAATAAATCTCTGAAGAAGGACTTTTGTCTGGAACATTCAAATAAAATGCACTTTGTCCCTAAAAACCATTCCTACAAGTTAGCAGTTAATCTGTTTTTGGACATTTTGTTTTGGATTTTACACACCGTGATTCTGTGTAAAAGTACACATGATTATTTTACAGTTTTGAAGAAAAAGAAACATCCTGTATGCCAAGTTTTCAGCTTATACAAAGTTTGTTTTCTCAGTCATCCAGGTATATAACAGCAAAAACGAAGTCCAGATGACATGATTCAACCTTTTTTGTTTTCAGCTTATAGTTTTTTTTTTTTTTGATTCATTGAGTTAGTAAAGACACACAAAAAAAAAAAAATGTCTGTCAAATAGTGTAATCTTAAGCAGTTTAAAATTAATTTAAAACAAATTACCTTTACAATACACTGCTTACAATAAATAAAAGACAAAATCAGTTCTTTGCTAAAATATTTTTGTTATGACAGAAAATCCCTATGATCTAGGAAGTTTCTTTTAGAGGAATGTATCGATGAGGAAAATACTAGGAGTGTATTAAAAACATAAAAAGTGGTCAATCTTCAAAGAAAAACAGTCATTTGCCCCTGAGATGATCTTTTTTTACTTGTCGTTTCCTTATGAATGAATGAAAACAATTTGAGTTCTGGCATCATACCTCGGTCCTGTCAATAGCTTCTCTAAGGGCCTGGACCACATCCTTACCCTGAAGACCTCGGGCTCTGTAGTTCTTACACCAGCTTAACAACTTTCCCTGCAGAAAGAAAAAACATTTTATGCATCTAAATCTGAAAAGATGGCCTCGTGTAGACACCCAGAGTAAAGTACACTGCTGTTACAGGATATGAAAACCAGATGGAGGCCCTACCTGATCCAAACTGGTTTGTTCGCAGGGGAAAGAGAAGGTAAAGGCTAGGGGATGTTTTTTCTCCAGACCGATCTTCTTTTCATGCAGAAAGTCTTTTAGAGACTCTGCCACATGGTCAAATAACTACAGATGAGAAGCATTGGAGAAGGCAGTGGAAATGGTTGAGAATCTTTGAATTTTTATCCTGCACATGATCTTAAAAGCGTTAAATCATTTCTTACCTCTGCTGCTTTCCCAGCATGCAGCTCCTTTGGTATCGGATAGATCTTCTCCTCCATCTCCACTTCTCCTTTCCTAATCCCAACACCCTCTCTAACTTTAACTTGGAGCACCTTAAACTTGGAGCCGCCAAGATCCAGGGCCAGAAACTGACCTTTCTCTGCAGGAGAGTGATGCAGACAAACAGAGCACCATTATCTGTGAAAGTTCTTCTGAAGTGGCCACCAATATGTAAACATACGTTTGTATCAATGCTCATGATAACCTGATCCGTCGGGAGTGGAGCAGACATGCGTTGGCAGCATTTTGACAGCTGCAGCTGCATTGCTGTCTACCGATAGCCCCTTCTTCATTTCAGCCTGAAAATGGGCCGAGATGTCACTTAACTGGTCGTCATGGAGACGCATTGCATGAAGAAATCTGTCCACCTTAAAAGTAAGAGGGAAGAAGTAAGACAAAAAGAGCTGATTTTTTATA
>JARVGV010000645.1:15712068-15725833 GCA_031762435.1 Hypsolebias longignatus | reverse complement strand
GGACAGTGGGTATACTGGTAGAAGGATGTTAGAAATGCAGCTGCCAGGAAAAAGACAAAGAGGAGATACAGTATATGGATGCAGTTAAGAGAGGACATGAAGGTAGTTGGAGTGAAGACAGAGGATGCAGAGGACAGAGTGAGGTGGAGGAGGATCTCACTGTGGCGACCCCTGAAGAGGGAAAAGCCGAAAGAAGAAGTTGGATGTAACTGGGACTCTGTATGCAAAATTTCGTTCCACCACATGTACCACATGTGGTGCGAATGACAAAGAATCTCTGACTCTCAAATAACTGTAAACAAAACATAAACAGTGTTTATCTGCTAAACTGAATGCAAACTTATTTTCAAATAAACTGCAGTCTGTGCTCCATGTTTAGCCATAGCTACTTCCTGTGTCTGACAGGAAGTGGTACCCATAATCATTCAAACAGTAGAGCCCTCAGGATTTAGGCAGATACAAGACTTATTAAAAGAATATGCAATAAACAACTACACTCATAAACATCCAGAGATGTGGAAATCCAAAGTGTTTACCTTAACCAAAGGTACAGATCCAACACGTCATGGACAGCTTCTAGGTGAACCAGGTCTTTGATGTTTTTGGGTGCAGCTGGAGGCCAGCCAATGTGCCGACAGACCCAGTCGAATGTTAAGGGTTCGTCTCGACTGAACTGACGTGCAAACTGAAATAAGAACCATAAAATTGTTCAGGACAGTACCGGTATGTAAAATTAAACAATAACATTATAAATATTTTTCACAACCCTGTATGTGATAAATGTTTGTATTCATTATGCATCAGATCTTTTTCTTTGCTCATTAGCAACACATAAGCTCTAAATCACAAAAGTTACTTCAAGAACTTTTTTATTTTTAGTTTATATATCAGCAGAATGTGATAATAAAGTAAAAGAACTTAGAACACAATACTGTATTTAGTCAATTACTACATCATTATTCTACAGTACTGATTCCACCATTTCTCAGTCAACTATCATCAGTGTTTTCAGCATGGATTTAGGATTCCCATCGTGTCTTATGTATAAGTTTACTCCTCCTTACTTTTAGGAAGGACGTGCATACGAAGGGCTGCTTTTTGTTGATGGGAGCAGTACAAAAGACGTAGCGTGACCTCAGGTTAAGCGGTATATGCTGAATCATATCAGCCAGAAACTTGAAGTCATCAATGTTGCAGACAAAATAGAGACCATCAACCTGAGAGAGACTGACAAAGATGTCCTGAAAAAAAAAAAAAAAAGATGGAGAAATACACGACTACTGGAATTTTACATACACTTGAACTTTAATGTTTGTCTGCTTTTTACTTAATAACACATTTTGTTGCACTTATCAAGATTTTTTTTGTTAATAATAACAGAAACATGTCTCTTTGTTAGTTAAGAGATATGCTGTACATTTTTTGGTCTTTGGAAAATGTATATTCTGTAAAAAAAAAATAACATAAAATGCAACATATTTTATCTTTCTTGGTCTGTTAACATAATAAAAAAAATAAATTAAAAAAATGATAAAATTGCAATATTATATTTATTTTTTAAACCTTTAAGAACTATTGCCTTAGCTTAAAATGCTTATAAATAAAATTGCCTTGCACCTCAATATAAAATGTAACTGCACTGCCTTTACTAAAAAAAGAACAAAAACAAAACAAACAAACAAAAAAAAACAACAAATATGATCAGATATGTCCCACCCACTCTAAAACAAACGTGGTTACTCACTACTAGGTTGGAGAGAGTTGCATCAGGCAGATGATAAGCAAACATCTCGATGTGCTCCGCAGTTGGATGGAGACCTGCGGTCTGAGACAAACAAGGACACAAAACGTTTCTTTGCAGGATGCCGGCTAAAAGAGCAGTTTTATGGTTTAGATAGACGCTACAATGATCACCTCTATGGGCTCTACAGAGCAGCTGAGGATTTCCTTCAGGACAGGAAGGTCTTCTCTGTGCATGGTTGTGACTTCTCCTTCATTAAATACGGAGGAAAACCTGCAGAGAAGATCAATTTGAAATATCAAACTTATAAACAATATCTGGCTTGTTTCCCTCTAAATTTTCAGTCGCCTGGAATGAAGAGAACCTGAGACAGAGAAGACACCGACCTTCCTGCTCGGCCTGCAATCTGCAGAGCTTGTGATGTGCTGATGGTCTCCATCTGTTTCTCTCCTTTCTCGTTAATGTTAGGCTTCATCAGCGAGTTAAAGATGATACGTTTTATACTCCTGAAAAGATAGGGAAGAAGGGCAGAAGACACTGAATGAACTGCATTTTGTTTAAGATCTTGTGTACATAACACAGATTTCTGACTTTTGACTGTCCAGACATGTAATCCTGTAAATAAATAAGTCTCAAATGTCAATGAGAAATAACCATGGAATAATAACAATGGAATCATTTGACTGCAACTAACACATTTTTACTACACAATCCTACAATGTAATTTTGTTTGCGTAACAGTAAAACTTTAGGCGTCAGTGGCGTCAGTTCTGCATGATGGTGCTTACAGGTTGAGGCCCATGCCAATAGCATCTGTAGCGACCAATATCTTACAGGTGTCATCAGGGTCATTGAACTTCTTGGCCTGTGACAGCTTGGTGCCTGAAATTCACATTTAATGAAGAATAAAAACTTTTTTACTGGCAATATACATTAAATATAATATATAATTTAGAATATTTTAGCTATTTATATACAATATGTTCAAAATCACTCCATCACATCTTTATCACAATAAATAAAACACTCAAGGGGTTTCCATATTAATCTGTAGGTGGATTATTTGATTAAAATCTCTACTAACAGCTGGAAGAATCAAATGTAACCTGATTCCTTCTGTTCAACACAAAATGTATTATTTATTGCAGAATTTTATCAAAGTTTCAGTGTCTTAACATTTAACCCAAACTACAGACAGAAATGTAATATTCAGGACTATTTTCAGACTAAGAACAACTCGCTTCCATCTATAAAACACACAGTTCTTCCTCACACATTGAACTGCCATGTTTCTACCGCTGCTCAACATAAAATAAAACATTGGGTTGATAATTTTTTTGGTTTTCTCATCAAATTATGAATAAACATTTTCAAGATATCCAATCATTTTACAAACTCCTGTAATGTCCGATAAAAACCACAAACACACTCACCTGGAGGTAAGCTGCCATATATTACAGCACACTCTAGTCCTTTGGCCTCAATCTGTCTGCTCAAAGAGTAAATGTCATTTTTACTGAAGCACACGATGCAGTCTCCTGGACTCAGATTATCCAACGATTCCAAAGCATAATCCAAGATAGAAAATGGAGTTAAGCGCTTGTAGGTGTGAACCTGAGGACGGAGAAGAAATACCAAGAGGACTGCAGTTACTCCACACAGAAAGGTTCAAAAACACAGCTAGAAATCTTGTCCCTGCCTCACCTCCACCTCCTCTCCAGTGGTGTACATCAGCTCTTTGATAAAGTCTATAGCTGCAGGTTCACCACACACGTGGATCTCCTCCGCACACAGACCTGCACAAACACACAGGAGGAGGATGAAAACTTAAAGAGGTTCAATTAGCTTTAAGGCGAGATAATAACGCATGTGTTACGAACCCAGCAGAGCTCTGGTCCACGCCCAGCCTCTGGCTGGATCTTTGATCATTTGAATTTCATCAATAACAGCCACCTCATCTACAGAAACACAAAAAACACAAACCACCTGATGTAAATTATTCCATCAATCAGTGATTTGTACTTACCGTAATCCAATCGTAAAATGGTAAAAACGACTCAGAATGAAGATGACTGAGAATCTTCATCAGGGGATAATCAACATGCGTTTCTGTTTGGACGGATGCATTTCGGAAAGGAACCCCTCTTTTGAAAGAAATTTAAAATGTGACAAAGGTGTAAATGTCATGAAATATATTTGAATTTATTATCAGCAACTCTCTTGTGGGAAGAACGGGAAAAGACTGAAAATGTTCACCCTAGTGTAACAAGACAGTTTGAGAGAATCAAGCAAGATTCACTGTAAAGACATAAAGGCAACACAATCTACAATATGGACAAACATTAATGACAAATGCATAAGATAATTCTCTTTTTTTATCAACATAGTAATGCAGCTCTCTACTAAATGTTTAAACATGAATAAAAAAAAAACAACATAAAAAAAAAAACAAAAAAAAAAAAAACAAGTTTAAAGTGGAAAAAAATAAAACAGGCCAACTGAGAACTGATGTATTTCCCCACAGAGCAAAGCAAAGCGATGAAATGCAAAAACATAAATTACTAAAACAACTTTTCTGTTGTTCACTTCTATAAAGTTTTTCAGTTAGGAATAAGTTGATGTTGGTGTAACTTGATTACAACGATTAACGTTATGGTATCATTTGCCCAGAAACGGACAGGTTGGTGTAAAATACAAAAATATAATGTTTTTAATGTCATTTTGAAACAAATAGGGGGAAAAAAATGCAGATATCACTTCAACTTACACACTAAACACTCACTGAATAATATCCCCCTATTTTAATTTAGACTTTAGGATCTGTGCTTTGGATGACTTTCATTTTCTTCTTAATTAATGTACAATGTAAAGCGTAGGAGATTATGGCTAATAACATGTTGAAAACACACCACTAGAACAACAAACAGTGCATGATAACATGTCGGCTTACAGGGTGTGGTGACACTGCACATCTCAATGGTGCACGCCACATGTCCAGCTGCTCGACCCTCCGGGTCTACAAAGGTCCTCTCCTCTCCAGTAACCAAGTCACATGGTACATCCTGCGAGAGGAGACATAATGATGATGAAGCATGGCAGGAAATAATTCAGAAAAAAAAAAAAAAATAAAACTAATAATGCTAGTTCTTCCTGCAGATTGCTATTTTCATCCTTTCTGTTTTGGAAGTTCTTACTCTGTTCATTTAAAAACTATAAATGAAAATTAACAACTCACTGCACTGTTGCTCTTCTCAAAGATCTCATAGGCCAGCAGTTTCAGGGGGCCACAGTAGACACCAGATTTGGCCGTAAGGTAGCGCTTGATGGCGTGGTAGGTTTTTCCACTGTTAGTGGGTCCAGCGTGGAAGATCACCTTCCGGTGGATAGCTCGAGCATCAGGGTACCTGATGTACACACAACCACTTATGAAAACTACAAATAATATATAGAGGTGACAGGTGCCAACAATGGCATGAGAATTATTAAATCAGGTCTGATTCTGTCATGTATACCAGTTTGCTGGGACTCTGAGGTCTGAAATCTTTCTCAGGTCATCCATACAGTCCAGCATAGGAAAAATTTGTTTGGCATGACGCATGAAGTACGGGTAGATGTCATCAACATGCCCTGGAGAAAAGCAAATATTACAAACAATAAAAGATGATTGAAATCAATTAACAGAAACTAGAAGATGATCACAGTCAGCGTGGATGACGTACCAGCGTTACTGATGATGTCACTGAGGATAATGTGCAGATCGGCTGGCAGCGATGTCACTTCCAGGACATACTTCCTGAAGTTGATGAAAGCTTGGTGGAACAGACGAGCTGTTTGACCACAGAAAGGAACACAATCAACGAGGTCTGTGCAAAAGTCAGCCAACATAGACTGCAGTACAAAACAAACCAAGGAAACTTTGACAGTCCTGCAGAAGGTTACATTAATATTAGTAACAAAAGTCTCATGTGGTCACATCACTGTTCATTTGCTTTCAGTTAATGTGTATAGTAATGTCTGTGTACAAAAAAAAAAATCTGGTATTTTAAATCCTGCGATTTGGTGCATTTGGTGAGTTTCCTCCACAGGGAAGCTGGACTCTCCCTTCGAGATGGGGTGAGAAGTTCAGTTATCTTAGAATCAGAATAAGCTTTATTATCATTGCACCGAGATACGACATACGAGAATATGTACGTACAGTCGTCCGAAAGATGGACAAGTGCACGAAGCTGCTGCAATAGAGCGCATGAACTTTCTTGTCTTATATAGCACAATCTTATTTTTTTCAGAATAGATTTTTTTTAGATAGATATTATCTGGGAGAGACTGAGTAGAACCGCTGCTCCTCCACATTGAGAGGAGCCAGTTGAGGTGGTTCAGACATCTGGTAAGGATGCTTCCTGGGTGCTTTCCCAAGAAGGTGCTTCGGGTATGTCCGACTGGGAGGAGACCCCGGAGACTGTCTCTTGGTTGATCTGGGAATGCCATAGGGTTTTTTCAGAAGAGCTGTGGCTGTGGAAACAGATGTCTGGGTCTCCCTGCTCAACCTGCTGCCCCCGCAACCCGACTTCGGAACAAGTGGAAGATGATGGATGGATTTGGTGCATAAACCGTCGAACGAAATGTTACAAGATTTGTCAGAGGTTAAGGTACATGGATACGAATTCTGTCAGCTTATAACTTACCATCTAGACCCTGGTCTGATGCCAGCTTCTGCATCTCTTTTCTTTTGTAAAACCGGTTCAGAACTTTGAGCAATTCACCTTAAATTACAAAAACGAACAGCAAGAGATGAACAGAAATCAGAGTTAATAACCTTTGACTTCATAACAAGTAGGTGAGTCTATTATCATAATAGAAGCTCTACATGCTGAACAAACTTCCAAACAAAAACGTATTGCTTTTGTGACTTTTACTCACTTTTATCAAGAGGCATTGTCAGTTCGGCTCCTACGCTCCCATCATCCAAAGAGTCAGTGTTCAGGGAGACGGGAACAAACAGCGAGGTGTCCGGAGGTTTTGGACTTGAGCCATTTGAAACACCTCTACAGAACACAGCAGAACCACTCGGATACTGATGGAGTAACAAACTAGAGCCAGACGTAAAACGACAGCTACCGCCTGCGATGCGACTCGTACGGGTGTTCAAGTGGCGTTGGAGCCGAGAAAACAAATGAACGCAACGGTTTACAGACATGTCTGCACGCGGTTCAAATAGACGAAAAGCAGCAGCCTTTTAAGACTTAAAAAAAAATAAGCTGGTTACTTTAACGTCATTTTTTTTCCAGACAGGTTTAACGGTACAGGTTACATCAACTCCGGCAAAGGACGGTCAACACAATTTCTTTTCCTGCTCGCAATACAACGTGCGAAAGGACCCTTCTGCCCTTATATATGCCTGCATTAAAATTGAACAGAAAAGGTTTATTCAATATTTCTTTATTATTTGTTGTACCGACAGGTCTTGTATACGACTATGAAAATCTATTAAACTGAAAAGTTATCAATGAAAATGCGTGCGAAAATAAAAATTATTTTAAACAGGCAAATTAAAAGACGCTTCGATGCAAAAATCGAAGATCGTAAATGAAAGTAGTGATGCTCGTCTCGCCAAACGTTTATCTGAAAACGAAACAATGAGTAACATTCGCTGTGTAAAGCTTGCCTAAGCAGGAGTTAAATCAATTTAGAAGACAAAAATAAAAAATAAATAACAGGATGGAAAACTCGGTTAAGCATTATCTTAAACACTTTTCCATTTCCACAAAAATACCAGCCATAACAAAATAAGCTTAAAAATAATATTTAAATACCAGTAGTTGTTTCTATGTGCTGAATCTGTAAAAGATTACCGTACTTTATTCAGCTGCAAAATGAGGTCAAAAGGAAATGTTACGAAACAAGTTCAGTATAAATATGCTTTATTCATAATTTGTTTCAGCTAAATATCTAGAATTTGGTGTATGCACACATTTACACACACGCACCTCAAACACACAATGCTATGAATGAACAAACATGCAGTAGACAAGACAAAGACAGAGTTGGCTTTGAAGAGTTTCTTTACAACTTTTGACAGTTTTTTTTTTGTAAGTAAAGCAAAACAGTACTGTATTTAGGAAGACAGAATGCATTTGCTGTGGGAGGGGAAAAAAAAACAACAAAAAACATTGCTTTGTAATAAATTACACAGCTTCCAAACAACAAAAATCATGATAACAAGAGCAAATTTCTGCAAAAGGAAAAAAAAAACATAACTGTGTAAACAAACAGTGTAATGAAATGCAACAGAACCATCACTGACATGAAACAGACAAAAATAAAATAAAAAAAAGTTAAACTACATAGTGATAAAAGACTAATGTATGACTCAGAAACTCTTATCCTTGAGTGATCAGTCTCAGCATCCAAGCCTCCTCAATACAAAGTGCTGATGAGGAAACTGTTTATAAGCCAGAGATAAAGGCAAGTATCACATGGAACTGGTAACAGTGTTTTTAAAGCAGGACCTAAACCACAGGTCTGAGCATCACAGTGGAACATTGACAGATTTTACAGTATGTGGGAAGTGCATCTTTCCAGCGCTTACAACAGAAGCTATATATCATTTACTATATTGTTATTCTGAGTATATCAAAATATTGGACTCAAAAACACTAACTCATGAAAAAGCGAAACCCATCAAGATCTGCAAATTTACAGTCCGATTTCAAAGAGTATGATAATAGAATAACTTTCAGGTTGGAGTGACTAATAATATATATAGTCTATAAATGTGACCAATTTAAATACTTCTTAAAAAAAAAAGAAAGAAAATGGCCAAAACAATCTTTCAGCTGAAGACGTACAGAAGACCAGTCAGGAACAGAGTTGAAGTGTCAAACAAAAGATTTTGCGCTCGTACTTGAACAGAAATATTATAGCCTTAAAATAGATAGAGGAATTTGGCTGCTGACCTGACAGACATCTTCAGTGAAATCTATGACCAATATACATTTACATTTTTTTTTTTATATTGAACTTACGTTTGTGTTTGGAAACTATTTTAAATTTATCTGAATTATCAAATGAACAGAAAACTAACTCAGATTATTTGAATCACTTCAATTATTTCTGATAAACTATTTCTGCTTTTCCACTTAAAGCTTTCCTTGGTTTTCCTCTTAAGTATAGCTGCTAATCAGAATTACTCTGGGTTCAAAACTCAAAAGTGGGAAATTGTGACGGACATTTAAATTTTTTTTTCGTAATGCTTTATTGACCCATTGAACTGAGAATCAATTTAGTGATGACTATCAAATTAAATGCAACTGTGAGATAAATGACGAAAAAATGCTAATGTTCATTTTTCTATAATAAAAATGTTAATGTGCTAGAAGTACGGACTCGTAGAAGCAGAATGGTTTTTCTTCAAATACAAAATATAGCAATGTTTTTATGTTACTACCAAATTAAAGCAAAAAAATATGTATCAGAGTAGAAATCTGAACAGATGTAACAACTTTACAGTAAATAAACAGAATTTTTGAAAGTTTCCAGCTCAGTAAATGGCAGCTTGCAGTCAGGAACTGAGAATAAATACAGCATGTCTCACCTCAGCTTAGCCTCTCAGACCCTTGAGCCAAGCAAATTCATCATATCTGAAAATATCTCATATCTAGAAGCTCCTCCAAATTCTAGACGGCATCTCTTTATAGGTAATGCGGGAGCAAAAAAGTGAGTGAAAGTCCAGGATTAATGCATAGACATCTTTTTTTCTGTCTTTGCTCTAGTTTAACTTACATTCAGCAAACAGACTGTATGGCTTCACTGATGTGTGCTTGAGTGTGTTTTCAGCTCAAGGAGCCAGAATCAAAAATGCTGTCTCACTGTCATTATTTGAATTGTTTTGCACTTTAGCTTTGACATTTAGTATTCAGCAGATTTCACTCACTATTTTATGCTCATGTGCATCTGTATGCAAATGTGTTTCAGTCCAGAGAGAAAGAGAGAGAGAGAGAGAGAGATTGTGGCAGCTCACATCTAAAGCTGTAAAGTTGTAGTGGTGGTGGTGATGGGGGGTATGGGGCAGGTGGTTTGAAGACGTTGAGGATGTTATGTTCCATGGAAAGAGTGGGGCAGCCCTCACACCTCTGGCTGCTCAGCAGTGAAGAGCTGTGACGACATGACTGCGTAGATTTTCAGTTCATAGAGTGGCCACATCACATCTCTGGCTGCTCTGCGTTGGCTGGCTGGTTTCGGGGCTCAGGCGACTCGTAGCGCTGGTGAAAGTTTCTTTTCCGCAGCTTCTCAGGGGCTTTTCTCCACAACACAATCTCCTTAACACAAAATTAAAATAATATATGAATCAATGTTTTCATTTGTATGCAGAGTGATTAAGTAAACCAAAATATGGTAACTGGACTGTACTTATATAGCACCTTTGTATCTTATCAAGATACTCAAAGCACTTTACAATCTGTGCTCTCATTTACCCATTCATACAGCACTCTACTATATCTAAACAAAGATTAATCAGTGCTTTATCACATTCATACACTGATGGGACACATATCGGAGGCAATGAGGGGTTCAATGTCTTGCCCAAGGACACTTCAACATATGAGAGCTGGTGGAATCAAACCCCCCCACTCTTGCATTGGAGGACAACTGCTCTAACCACTCAGCCACAGCTGCCCCATAATCAACATACAAGGAGTTTTAAAACTGTACATCAGAAATTAAACTCACAGATTGTATTTGTTAAATGTAAATATGCCAATGAGCATGCTTTAAAAATAAAATAAAATAAACATCAAATTAATAATGCATTCAATTTATAGAGCACTTTACATTTGTAAATCTTATGTATTTCAAGAGTCAAAAACAAAATAAATCAGCAACAAAACAAAAAAAAAAAATCCCTAAATCAGTTAGGGCCATAAAAATGACAAAACATTGGTTTCTCTTCTAACCTTTTTCATAAAGAAGATAATGACGTAGTTATGAAAAGCCCTAACTCAAAGGTGCAGACTGCCTCAAAAACAGTGGCAAAGGCAGGAATACAGGAGTGCCTTCTAGGTGTTTAGCAGTTTAATTTATTTATTTATTTATAAATCTACTCATTTCAAAATACAATACCAAACAATCCCATAAATGATACGAATACAAAATATAAAATGAAAGGTAGCAGAAGTAAGAAAAAAAATCTTAAAAGCCAAACTTTACTGCATAAAATCAATCGAGTACCTTTATAGGAATTTTTGTATTTGCAGAACAAGTTTACATGTTTGTATCATGGACATGCAGTCAAACATTACTAAAAGTAAATGCTAAAATAATACTAATTTACAGAAAATTCAAATAAATTATGTCAACATTTGGTCTTCAAATAAACCTGCTCAGTAAGGTGCCTACTGGAAAACATTACTACCTCTAGTACTATCAAATATAATAAATACAACTGGTATGTATTTTAGTGTACTTACCTGCTGTTTAAAGTATCTTCGGTCCTCCTCATCCACCAGTACCAGATTGAGGAAGAAACGCACTGAGAACTTCTTGTTGACGTCCCTCATGGTGGGAGTCAGGTCGTATCCTGAGAGGCAGAGCTTGAGTAACTGTCACATTCACATTTAAATAAGTCTATTTTAAAGCTGACTGAAAGTATAACACACTGGTGATAAGACATTGTAAAGTCAGTTGGATGACTCCAGATATTCTTAAAAAACAAACAATAAAGCAAGTATTTACCAGCCAGGAAGAGCCTGATTGGAATGGATTCTCCTTTTACTGGAGCCCCATCCATGATCTCATACTTTGCAACAGTCTCCGTCTCTGTGGTTGTGCTGGGACCTAGAAGAAAGGACACAAATGTATACCGGTAAGTGAAAATAATAGATTAGGATAACATGAGGCAAAGCAAACAAAGTTTATATTATTATTTCACTGGGACCCCTTACATTTAAAAAAAAAAAAAAAAAAAAAGCCAGAAAATTGCAGCAATGAAATTTTAAAAAGTGATGAACCCTCAAAAACATTGGCACAAGCCTCAATACATTTAATCTGCATGTGTTCATTTAGAGGTTTATCTTTTTGAGCAGCTTCTGTGGATTCTTACCAATGCCAGTAATTTCCTTCTTAATGAGCTGGAGCTCCATGTGTTGGATCTTGATCCGGACCAACAGGAAGTAAATCTTCCCAACAATCACATCCTTCAGGTGATATCTGACAAATTAAAAATGAATAAAACCTTAAAGTTTAGCAGGCCTTGTGGATTAGAGTTTGTCTATGGTATTAAAATAAATTTCAGTAAAAGTTAAAGCAATAATGATCTTACTTGGACTTATTATATTCAAACTCAATGTGAAGGCAGTCTTCTATGCCGACCTCCATTTTGATGGAGTTGTTGACATCTGGGTAGGTAGCTAACTGGTGGACAATTAACTCGTATTCTTTCACTAAGTCAGACAGACGACGAACTATCGTCACCCTGAGAAAATATCTGAGAATAACACACAACATGATGTAACTTAAACTTAAGAGCCCATTGTCTTTAGAAAACATCACATAAAACAGAAAAACACACTTTAGTCACTATTCCTCCTCACATCTACTGCTTGAGTACACTGTGAGTCTTAAAGAAACATGTACAGTGATCAAATTCAATTTTAGCACAGGACACAAAATTAATATCACTCTTGGCTTTATTGCATTTACTCCTGGACCCTTGAATGCATATCTCTTATTCCCCTTCAATTGAGTAACAGACAATCTACCATAAAGTTAAACCTAGACACCATGAAAACTGATTTATTTTATTCATAATTCTAAAAATAAATGTGGGTGCACCATTTAAAATGATTATTATTACAGTTTTAATTCAAATTATTATTTGTTTACCTTAGCCTGACATTAGCTCCAGTGTAGGACTCGTAGGGCTTCTCCACCTGCATGAACTCAAAGTCGTAGCTTCTGTTCTGGGTGAGTTCTCCGGGCAAAGCCAGTTCTTTCACCAAGTCCACAAACTCATGGGTATTGCTCTTATCAGAGAATAGCTCTGAAACACAGCCAGAAATAATGGCACTTTCACATCAGACAATATGGTATAACTATTGTATACAATTTACACCATAAATCAAAGATAATTTATTAGCCAAACAAGGATTTTTTTTATAACTATCTTGTTTGTCACCAGGCTAAAGCTGAGCAGTGAATAGTGGTTATACAAACTCAAAAGGTGCCACAATCAGTCTGTGTCCCTTTACACTGCTTACTAGTACAAGTCTTTGGACTAATGTGTCAGATAATCAATGTTAGACTTTAAACACGCACGCACACCCACACACCCCTTCCCCTCACACACACACAAATGTGTCTCGTATCGCCACAGCTTTAAGTACACTGAAATGATAGCTTACTCCATCTATGTCAAAATGATACTGTCTGCAGGGAAAAATAAAACTGGAAAGGGCAGTGCTGAGAAGAACTATACAATCTAGTGTTACCAGAGTGGCTTATATTCAAGATGGTGTAGAACAAGAAAAAAAATTTTAATTTAGCAGTAAACAAGATTAATACAACCATCTTTTATCCATTGTTTCATGTTCTTTCAGCCTAGTCTACACATTTTTTCTTCTGCAAATACTGCTGATTTAGATATACAGCACATGATAACCACATGCCCTGTTAAACCTTTCAGCCACTGGCGTAAGCCAACAGCACACTGTTACAACAGAAGTATGTTTCCAAGCAGTTACAAGGTGCCTTCAAGCAAAAGTCAGGGAAGCAGTGACAGCACATAGTCATATATAAATCCATTGTGCTCACCTATTTGTCCAACAAACTCAATGCGAATGCCCTGATGCTCCAGTCGCTTTCCCCCCTGCTTTACATTTAAATTCACCTGTAAAGAAAATGTTTGTTGAGACATAGTACATCATGAAGAACATTTATCCTGTCCCCAGCCAAAGGGAATTTGACATGCACAAAAAAAATTACGTTATCAGGAAACATAAAAAAAAAAAATATATATATATTATATATATA
>JARVGV010000645.1:15670741-15693116 GCA_031762435.1 Hypsolebias longignatus | reverse complement strand
CCAAAAAAAAAAAAAAAAAAAAAAAGAAGAAGCATTTTTTTTAAGTTCACTCACAATTACTCAGAACAAACAGGTTGGGAAATAAATATGTATGCAATGAAGTCTAATGTGTTGCAAGCATTTGATGCGTTTTTACACGTGAAGCATGTATTTGTAAGATTGAATGCCCAAGGACAAATCAAAACATGAAGAAGTGTGTTATGATAGTTTAATAGCTGATATTGGTTAATAAATGTGAAACCAGGTCACTTTAAAACACACTGTTGGCTATATATAAAAAAAAGGTTAAATTGTGTCATGGACCAGTTTCTTTAAGTGAAAAATGTTTCGTACCCCATCCAGAGGACTTCCTCAGATCTGTCCTTCACTGCTGGCTATAGACTGAGGAAGTCCTCTGGATGGGGGATGAAACATTTCTCACTTAAAGAAACTGGTCCAGATGACACAATTGAAGTTTTCTTGTTATCTACCTGGATGAGTGAGCTCACAACCCTTTTACACTACTGTATTGACTAATTTGTGTCAGTTTTATAGACAAAACCCCCAAGAAGTCAAATAATTGGCACCAATAATCCATTTGTCTTTTAACGTTCTAATTAATTAAAAATAAATAGATGTGGTTTCTGTTTATTTAAATGTATTTCCCCTAAATATTAAACATATATTTTGCACATCATTAGCAAGTGGTTTACAATAGTTTTTAACAGTTTGTTTTTAAATTTTTTGTGTATTTTAAAATAAATTAAAAAAAAAATCACTTCTTTTGCTAAAATATGAAAAGTATCTTTGCATGAGACCTGAAAATTAATCACTCAACTTCTTTTTTTTCTTTTCTGTAGTATTTTCTCTGTTTCTAACAGTGAAAAGAGAGCAGAAAACCTTTATCGGACACCATGAATGATGATGCCGACGGAAGTTTTAATATTATTATGATTTCCTCTCAGGAAATGATACTTTAGCCTGCCTAATATACACACTTATTTCTATCCTTCTCAGTGGGATTAACCTGTATAAATACAGGTTGAATGAATATTAAGTGACATGCTTCTATACTTTAAGGTCTGTGTGGTCAGTTAAATAGTTCATGTCTCCAGCAGCAGTCAGTATCACACAACGTTGGTGATAGTCACCTTTCCTGTCTTGTTACGTGAAAACAGGTTTAATGTCTGAGAAACCAAAATTTACAACAGGGCCGTTTTCGCTAATTCAGAAATACTTATACTGTAGTCACTTGTTAACATTCAAAGAAATGCAGCAGGAACACTTCTGAACAAGGACAAAAACACAGCTCATTTTTTAAGGATGCATGAAAGGGATGTCATTTAAAAATTCCAGTAGACTCGTGCCGTCATTTTTTATTCATCCTAAATTCTCCACTATCAGTTTGTCAGAAATTATGAAGTGATGGTTGCTTCTTGTTTTTTTTTTTTAATTTTTTTATTTTTTTTTATGTATTTCTACTTATGCTCATGCAGGTCCAGATCAGTTTGGAACAGTCATTTCAGCCAAAATGATCAGAATTAAAGGAGAAAGCTCTTCAACACAAACAGCTGACGATGATGATGCAGATGACTGTTGTTTACAACATCTGTCTCACCCACTGTTTGTCTAAAGAAAGTTTTTTGTAAATATATACCACTGAGCAATAAAAAAGTAGGAACTAAAGTTTTAGCATTCACATTTATGTTAACATTTATAGAATTGTCTTTCAGTTCAGTCATTTTTCAGAAATTTAGATGATCAAAAGCATAAAATTATACATATGATTGTAATCATAAAACCTAAAATAATCTTACTTATGTCTGTACATATTTTATCAAATGTTATGTGGATAAAATTTCATTTTTTTGTACAATTTATTGTCTACATTAATTGTGCATGTTTAATATACAATTTATTTGACAAATAAAAATACCATAACAAAATGTTACTTTTCTTTAGAAAATTATTTGCACAGTAAACAGTGTGTATAGGGTTATTGTTTTTTGTGTGAAATAAATTGAGGTTTTATTTTTGTCCTCCAAATGCCTTAAAACTAGCATGTTGCCATCCCATAATCCAGTGGGAAATCATCACTTTGCCATCTGCCTCCACAGCCTACTGGGATTTTGTGGCTTCAGTTTAAATGGTGATGGATAGTTTTAACCTAAGAATGTAAACATCAATCATAGTGTCACCAGAATGCCCATGGTGTCAGACGCTCGCTTTCTTCCACCCATGCAGCTTCACAAACCTCCAAAGTCTGCAGAGAGGAAACAGCAACTATATATACTGTATACGTATATATATTTTAAGCTGGTTGAACCTGCATGACCCCAACGATTAGCAGGAAAGTGATGTGTCAGAGCTGTTTCACCAATGTTCCTTCCGATGTACGCAACAAACTTTGAATTAGGCAACTTCACATTATTATGTTAGCTGTGCATTTTTAACTGTTCCACATTAATAGATGATAAAAACTGAGATAACATTAAATCAGCTCAGAAAGTTCAGGTTTTATAAATTAAACTGACTTGATACAACACAACACAGGCAGGAGCAAAATAAATTTAAATCTGACAATTAAAACATTGTAATACCATAATCATTAGATGCACCCAGTTTCAGATGATTTTATTAGACTCCAGTTTCAGACTTTTCTCTGCATGACGTAGTTATTTTATTCTGAAAAATAAAAAGAACTCTTACAAAAAAAAACTTTTACCTTGACCTAACTTATTGAGGGACCTGCTGTCATTAAGACAAACTTACACTTGTATTTACCAGAAAGGTTGTCATCGTTCCACTTAACAGCACATTACACCAACAAGAAACACATTGGTACTGCAAGGCAGCCATTAAGAATTTTATTGGTTTTAAGTATTAATAAAACATGACATTTAACTAGATAGCACTTGTCATGCAGGTTATGACGTGAACGAACTGTGTGGTAACTCCACATTTCGACTATTTTTCTGCATCTCCGTTCTGAACAAGCTTTCAGTTAAAGTTGGATCAACTCCTCTTCACCTCCAGCTGCTTGTTGTCATCGCCACAAAAATTCTGCTGAGTAGATACTGACATTTGTGCTACAATTTGAGACAATCACAAAGAAAAAAGCTCAGTTTGCTGCA
This sequence comes from Hypsolebias longignatus, assembly GCA_031762435.1. NCBI lineage: Eukaryota > Metazoa > Chordata > Actinopteri > Cyprinodontiformes > Rivulidae > Hypsolebias > Hypsolebias longignatus. Next base: position 15,690,003 of record JARVGV010000645.1, on the reverse strand, counting down.
GTCTTAGAGAAAAGAAAACCCCATGAAATGAAAAACGGCATTAATATAAAAAAATGTATGGCCCAAGAACTTGGAACAAAAAGTGAAAGAACATACAAAAATTAAACAGATTAATTTAAAATACATCTAACTTGTGAAAATATAGCAGCCAATTTTGGGGTAACCTATGCAGAGGGATGGGGTTTAGGTGTAGTGAGGGACTGCATTAATATTTACAGGGATAAAGCATTTTTTGTGACAAATGCTAACAGAACTGGATCAGGTCCCATCTGACAACAGTCATGCTCCTGTACTAAACAAAGCATTCTTCATTGTTTTTGTTTTTTTCTTGTAACACAGAAAAGTTATTAACATTGAACAGAGTGCAGTTTAAAAAGTAGAATCAAAAGTTAATTTAACATTATATTTATTATGCTTATGACAGCACACACAGTATGTACAGCCTGTATAGTAGTAACAGTATTTTGAAAGCAGCATGCTCACTACACAGAGGAAAAAAAAAACCCACTGTACACTGAAATATCAGCAATAAATCAATCTGCCTTTTGGTTTCTCTGACTGCCGAGTGTTCACACTGAATCGACATGTTACATTTAGATTGTTGCATTTGAATAAACTGAACAGGATCAGGTCTGTGATACACGAGTGAGTAAACAGGGTTTTTCAGTTGTTTGCAGCCATCCTTGATTTGAGGCGGTTGATTTTAAGAGGAAGGAGACCGACCAAATCTTTACTCAGCTCCAGCTCTGTCTCCACCACAGCTGCTGCCTCAGGGTGCTCCTCACAATACTGCACCACGTACCTACAAGACAATTTCAAGAACAAATGATGAACACGTGCAGGATCAGAGGTACTACCATTTGCAACATGCACCGTAACTTCCAGACTATAGAGCGCACCCAAATTTAAGCTGTAAACACACACACACACACACAAACAATAATAATAAAAATTGTACATGTATAAACCACGCTTGTGTATAAGCTGTGGGTGTCTACGTTGTAACATGAGATATTTACATAAAGATATTTTTAACTTTTAATTAAATATGCACCAATAACATACCGTACTTTTCGGACTATGAATCGCATCTTTTTGCATTAGTTAGCAAGTCCTGCGTCTTATAGTCCAAAGTGATTAATTTACTTTTTTTTTTTTCATATTTGTAACCCAATTTTTGGCTGAGATCTGACGATTTCATTCATTCTGACATGGAAAATATTGAACACTACCATTTTCAGCCGCTAGAGGGCTCTTGAATAACATGGCAAGCCAAGTGTCTCATTAATAGGTAAAAATGGCTATTAATGAGACACTTGGCTTGCCACAGAAAACCACCTTCATCTCGCTCCGGAACTCCTGGAGCTTCATTTAGCCACACTTTCCAGATGAAATGAAGCTGATTTGACCATCAAAGTGCATTTATCAAGGAAAAATTCAACTGAGACAAACCTTTAATGTTGAGCAAACAAATAATTATTTTTAGGTGCTTATCTTGTTAAATTTTGAAGAAATGCAAAGCGAGTTCTCCCTCTGTGGGCTCAAGCAGCCATAAATCGACTTATGAAATTAAGCTTTTTTAACCATTAAAGTACATTTATTAAGAAAAAGTTAAACTGAGACATAACTTTGCTATAATGTCCAGCAAACAAAAAAAATTGTTTTTAAGTGTTAATCTTGTTAAATTCTTGTTAAAGTCCTCCCGTGCTCGCCCGTGTGGCCGCCATAATCGATTTTGGCACAAGACCGGTCCATGTTTTACGGATGGTCAACTGGGACGTAGAACAAACGACGCGTCAGCAGTGATGCATAATAGATGCAACTTATATGGTGAAGCAACGCATTTGTTGTTTTTCTCCCACTTTATTAGACATACTTGGACTGATGCAACTTACATGGCCGTGCGACTTTTAAGGCGGAAAGTATGGTACACAAATAAATATAGTAAATGTTTTATCTGAACCATGCATTTAGCATGACTGGTAAAAATAAATAAATAACTATGTTCATCTTCCTCCTGTGAATTAAAACTATTAAAGTTGTCTTCAGTGTCAGAATTGAACGGCCTCAGAAAAACTTCATCAGACACGTGCTCAGTATCTTTCATTGTCGAAAAAAAAGTAGCCTACCAGGAAGTCATTGATCGCCATCTTAATAGTCCTCTGGCCATAAGCTTACGCTCGCAAGCAGGGGGAGTTACCCCTCACATGCTCTGCATGGGGGGTGGGGGGGATTTCCATGTCTTGTTCTCTCCTCCCCTTCCCATTTCATTGGTTCAACTGTGACCTGTTCAGTAATTTCATTGGTCAGATAATTTTTTAACCTTTATTCATACAGGTAATCTCACTGAGTCACAAGGACCCACCCTGCAAGAAAGACGTTTATTGGGCAGATATGTGAGCGTTCGGTGTGACGAAGCTAAATGTTTTTGGTGACAGGAAGCTTGTTAGCCCGTCAAAATAAATAATCCATAAATTTGCTGCAGCATTGTATAAGCCACAGTGTTCAAAGCATGTGGAAAAAAAAAATAGCAGCTTATAGTCTGGAAATTACGGTAATCCTAACCCTACAAGTTCCTTTTGATCTAACCAACCATGTCTTTTTATTGTTTATAGTCCTATAACTTTAACAACATAAAAATAAACCCATTTGTCATCATACTTGTAGTTTTCCAGAGATTTGTTGAGGTTTTCCAGCTGAACCGATGTAGAAGAGCTGATGAGTTTGCTGTGAAGTCGGGCTACTCTGAAGTGGGCCACCAGAGCTGGTCTGAGCACCTCCTCATCCAAGTGTTCAGGAGGCTTTCCCTGTGGAGAACACAGAGTGTCCAGGAACATCTGGAAGTATCTGGAGCAAAGAGGAAAACAAATCTTACTGGAGTACGTTACACTGACAGAAGCACACGCTGCTACTTCAAACCAAAATAAGATACGCACTTTGCAGAAGCAGAACAGAGATGGTTGAACTTCTTGATGATGTGACTGTCTAAAGACTGCATATCTGCTTGTCTGTTAGCCAGAGACAGCTTCTCATCCATCATTTCGTTGTAGATCTCAGCCAACTCAAACATCAGCTGTCTGCGGATCAGTAGGTAGTACTGAGCATTCAAGTCTGATAAAGACAAAAACAAGAATCAGAGGGGAAAACATTTTACTAATGTAAACAAAAATGTAACACATTAAAACAGGAGAAAACATTCTTCAAAGGAAAAACTAAAATTTCAACCATACCATTACAAACTGGCTCCAACATGTCAGCTCGTCTTTTGTGCATTCTGCATCGACGCTCCAGATCTTCCTCAAAGAAAGCCAGGGCCTTGAACAGAGCGCTGTGATCCTGCAGGATCTCTACGTGGTCTGTCACATATCCGTCCATCTGATAGTACTCCTTAGCCTTGAGGACAGAAAAATGGAGAAGACTACAAACTGACCACTAACAGATTTCACACTGTCCCACACTTGTGGGCACTTAGCTCTGTAATATATGGAAGGCTTTCAGGAAGAGGGAATGGACCCACAGAGTGCACTTTAAGCATCCTGATACAGAAATCATGTGACCTTATGACACAGAAACATAGTACAGGTCAACCATAATGCCTAAGGCAAGGGGCATTAACTCAACATCAGTAATCCAACATGACGCAACTGTTTGGAAAAGGAGGCGATATAACAATACTGCTTTCTTAAAATCTATTTATGTACAGCGCTCAGCTGGCTCCTGCTTGCTCTGAATTTGTAACTGCTGATCTAACAGTTAAATAATGTTTTGTTATTAAGATAAATTAAAATCATTTAAACTAAAAACCTTTGGACTCATTTTAGAAATTACTACTGTATATGAAAAGGCTTGTTCTGGGCCTCTGAAGCTCACTTATAAAATATAAATATGGCATTTAATCTGTGTTAACACACTAAATAATATTCTTATAATTCCAAACAGTGTTCATAAATAGTTAGACACATACTAAATTACAAGAGCATAGTAAAGTTTCTATTCCTGCCGAGCAGTTTGTTTGCTTCTATATAAATGCTTTGTGAGTACTCTGCAGGTCGGTCAACGATGGTTTAAAACAAAAAAAAAAAAAGAATTTGAAACAGCATCTTGTTGTGCTTACCTGTGCTACATAATTCTGTCCCACCAAAAACACACCTCTGGCCTCAGTAAAGTCCAAAGGAAGCAAACACATCACCTGTAAAAGAAGATAAAGAGACTTTGTCAGCTGTTAGAAGTTACTTTATGAATGGAATTTACTGGAAAATAGCTCCCTCTGATGGAAGGTTGTTTATACAGTACAGTATTCATAAATACACAAATCTGTAAGCAAATATCTTCATGCTAAATCAATAGTTTTGTTTTAAGCTTATTTTATGTCACTTGATAATATCGGTACATATTAATATGATGTAATATTTCTGAATAGATTTTGAATTGGTTCAATCACAGAACAGTTATTAACCTCTCAACCAAACATAAATAAATTATTATAAAGTCTACAAATGTTAGATTTAAAAGTTGTAAGAAAAAAGTAAGAATCTCTTATCTAACAAGAGGACACCAACTGACTGATCTCAGACATGTAGAGGACATCAGTCTAATGCTTTACTAAATTAGAAAGAGAAATTAAATCAAAGTCCTATTTTTAACAGCAGTTTTCCAGCGGTCTGGAGAAAAATATTGTAAACATTTTGGTGAGCTTCATGGATAATTCATAGTTCATGGATAATTGTCAAGTCTGGTTATTACAGTTCTGTTGTTCTCACATGAACAAAGTCAACAGACAGACCTTTTCTTCCACGCTTGCAATAGAATCAAAGGTGTCTTCAGAACTAAACAGTAGGGCGCTCTTCCTCCCCTTCTCTTCCTCCTCCTCCTCTTGCCTTCTTGCTCTCCTCAGATCATCTTGACGATCAGTATCCAGCTCACCAATGTTGTCCTGAACTCACACCCACAAGAGTTTTGGTATTAAAAAACAAGTACGGAGATGCATACAAAACGCACATAAACCATAACTATAACTTTCAGTGACAATTTATTTTCATTATAAATTTGTGAATTAAAAATGTGTACGCATGCTGTACCTCCAGCAGTTTCTTGGCGTCCTGCAGGAGATTGAGACAGTATTTAATCCAACATCTTGCAATCTCTGCTCTCTTCTGTCTGAGCTGTTCCCTGCGCTCATTCTCCATTTCACCTGGGTCAGATGGAAGAGGTGTTATGATGTGTCCATACTAGGTAAGAAAGGAATTGTCAAAAATATTTACTTTGTAGATGAAAAGAATGGGACATCACAACAAAAAGCCAAAAAACCAAGTCAGCAGTTTATTTTTACTCTGTTACGCTGATTAACTGACTTCTTGAAATTCTGTTTTTCTTTAGAAAAACACCTAAACCGGGAATTACAAATGCCCCTGCCTGTACTTATCTAAACCTAGATAACAGTTAAAACCAATTCCATAATTTTCAGAACTGTAAAGAAGTGCTGGCTGCAACATGCATTAAAAAGTGTTTTTGTGAGAGGATACTTACTTTCCTGTGCTGCAGCTTCAGAGGGAACCTCTCCTGCCAAACCTGAGATGACGGTCGCTGCTGCAAGGCAGTGTCTGCCTTCCATGAATCGGCCCTGAAAATAACACAGGCACAGATAAAACTATTCAAACTTGTTAGAATTCACTCTGAAAAATAAAATACAGTGACAAACAAAAAGGCCATAACTGAGCTCCAATTAAAAAAACAAAAAGTATTTTTGAAATTCTAACACTGAGGTTGAACCAAAATCTTCAAGATCTTTTAAGATCTGGGCTTATGATAAAATTTCAGCCCAAATCAATTTCGGTCCTACCATTGTGATGTAATACTGAGACAGTGTAGCAGCATTCAGGGCCCACTCCATCGGGCTGAACTGGTTCAGCTGTAACTGCCTCTGCAGGGTGCTGTGGCAGTAGGTGGCAGCACGTTCTTTCTCACCTGAAAGAAAAAAAAAGTTAGTTATTTTAATGAAACTCAGCTTTTTTTAAATTCTCACAATCACATTCAGATTCAATTCAAAGGCTAAAATCACTTCCAATTTTCTTCATCAATGTTTAATCCACACCAACCAATAACTTACCAAGGTTTTTGTAAACTTGAGCAAGGTAGTACATGGTATGGGTGTAAGCCAACTCAAACCTGGTAGCATGGGAGAAATAACGGGACATAATTAAAAAGTAAAAACAAAACTAAGTACTGTACATTCAAATATGTACATGTCAGGATGCCTTGCAAGTGAATAGTTTAGAAATTACCTCTTGGTCCTTTCCTGGTGTGTCAGCAGGTTCTCTTCAGTACTAAAGTACTCTGTCATGTCAGTGGGTGGCCTCCCATCCTGGATAAGGTGCAGGGATCAACAATCAGTGGTGATGAGGAGAAATTATCCTTCCATGTGAGGTTTTTCAATATATATGTTCTCAGTAAAAACCTTATCAGTGAGCTGATGATGCTAATGAACAAAAAGACTACACAATGTGTAGCAAAAGCTAAGGAAAGAGCAAACGGGTGGACCAAAAAAGCTGCACAGGAACCTTCAGTAGAACAACAAAGTGGATGTGTGGTTATTAAAAAAACAGACTTCAACCTGAAGGGGTAATGATGGATGCCTGGATAAATAAACAGAATATGTTTGCCTGTTTTCAGAGACATCCCCTCTGAATTCTCAGCTTCCCTGTGACAACTTGTCATTAATAATAATTATTAACCATCCCCACATTATTATCATCTATGGTCACAAAATCCATTTAATATACAGTACTGTATTTTAAGGCCAGTTTGAGATTACAGTAAGATAAAACCACGCCCACTTTTTAAATTCCCCTCTAATTAAATCAAAAAAGGTTCAATACAGAACTCTCTGATTGGCTACAGTTTTAAGCCAGGATCCTCACCTCCTTCATGTAACGCTGGTAGATGGATTCTGCTGTCTCCAGGTAGCCTTGAGCTGTCTCAGTCTCATCACGACCAGCCCAAAGGATGCCAAGCTGGTTCTGACAGAACAAAGAGCCAACAACACACGATCAACAGCTGAACTACAGAAAGATGTTTCTTACAATCCACCTTGTCTTGTACAGATTAACTTATAGTAAAATTACCACAAGCTAAAATAATGACTGGTGTACGAGAAACACGGTAACGACATTAAACTTCATTATTACCCTGACGTGAATAAACAGAGACACATTCTCCGCCGACGCCCTGCATCTATCCAGCAGTTTGATGGAGTTCATCAGATGCTCCTGCCCAGCGGACAGCTCCTCCGTGTCCACGTGGTTCACGCCCAGGTAATACTCCACAGCCGCGAGTTTAGCTGCCCGCACCCCCGCCGGAGAGTCCCCGCTAAAACCCCGATCGAAAGCATCCTCCCTTTGACCGTCCAACGGCCGCTCGTAGACGCTCTCTCCACCCGCGTCCTCCTCGCCGTCACCCGCGTCAAAATTCTTGAGTGAGCAATAAATTTCTCGGAGAAGATCTCTGGCTTTATACTTGGAGCGAAACGGGTCGTTTTCTGGATCTTTTCGTGATTCTGCATTGGTGAGATTTTGTGCGTTGTTGAATTTGTCGCAGATGGCTCTCCACTCGACACTGTTGACGGTCGCCATGTTTGTTTTCTTCTTCTTCTTCTCTTTTTAGGGGGTTGGGCTTTTATAGCGGGTGAACACGCTCAAATGTACACTGCTGCCACCTACTGGACAATAGTGTTTTTTTTGTCTTGCAAGACTAGTGCAAGTATTAAAAAAGGCTTTAAAACACAATAAACTTAAGACCTTTCTAAAATTAAAATGTATTTGATAAATGTGTTTATCACTGTCTTAGTCACACCGGTCAATGAAATACATTATAAATGTATTTTTCATGGTCATGGTGCAGCTGTGCAGGTTTGTATTTATAAAGCATTACTACTTCCTTCTGGTTCTTGGATCTGAACCTTCTGCCAGAGAAAAATGAGATGGAGCCTTTACTTACAGCGTAGGTTAGTTAAAAAATATTTCCATTGAAATATAATTCTTATTAAACTTTAAAGTGGTCTGTTGCCTCTTGGTGAAAAAAAAGGACCAGACTTACAGAATGAAATGGCCAACAATCTGATTAATCCAGAAGTGAAACAGAAATTGTAATAATAATAATAATAATAAAATATCTGGTTCCCATTAACTTAACTGTGAAATAAAACATGAGATCTATGTCATTTCATTTTAAGTTTCAATTTTATACATCAAAAAGTTGTTTTGCACTGAATTACAATTTTTTTGTTAATACAGTAGTTTTAAAAGAAAAATATGAAGCATTTGGTTTCATATTACCATGATAAATTTGATAAAACTATGTAAATATCACTGCATCCCTGTTAGAGACCACAAACAGTTGCTCTGATTAATATAACATGACATTTGCAGTATTGCTTCAAGAAAAACAAAGAAAAATGTTTCCCCAGTTCAGTTTATTTAAACAAATTTAATTCAGCATTGGGTAAATCATACAATGGACATAAATTAATGTGATTTACATGTGAATATAACTGCACATTTCATGTTTAGTCAACACTGACAAAAGCAGCTATTGTTACCGGATAATAATCCAGATATTTTCCAATCCACCCAACACTTTAAAATATTTGTTATATTTACATATACATCTAAATAGGTCTATTTGATTATCTTTTTAATCAATCTGTTTTAATTGTCATGACCTCTTATGAATCAATGAATTTAAACTATGCTAAACTGGAGCCTTATTCATGTATAAATGAAGTCCTGCATTAACAGCAGACAAGTCTTAAGTGTTTACTTAAAATTGTTATGGTTTGTCAGCAATAATACCAATTTCAGAGCAGGATGGGATGTGACCAAAACTCAGTGCTAATGACCTGTAACGATATGATTAACAAGGAATGACTGTTTGAGTCTACCTTAAAGCACTCAACAGCTGCTGGCCTTTATTCAAGTTCCTCTGGTTTGTACATTTTTGCAAATAGACAAACCTCTACAAAATGACAGCAGTTAAGCTTAATTAATAGAGAAACTCTAACATTAAAGAGACTAAATCTTGTTAACGTAACCAATCGTGGCACCGTCGTGAAAAAGTGATGTCAGGTGAAACAAATTTACTGATTGTAAAGTATGTTTAGATGAATAAGTTCCAATTTTTTAAAACTTTATAGGTTATTGAAGCAGGATTCTGCAGTTGTCCATAAAGCTTCCCGTCATCACTACGTTCACTTCTTCTCCATGCTGAAACAACAGAAAAAAAAATACATTTCAAGATTTTAATTGCTTTTTTTTTAACAATAAAAAGACAATACAACTGTCATGTTAAGAATAAAGAATGTTTATAACCCTCACATCTTAATTAAAAACTATTTTTACAATAAATAAATCACTGAAAATAGTAAACCAAATTTACAACTTTGCTTATGGAGTGTAAACCTTTTTTTTTTCCCATGTGGCATTTTGTTATAAATGATTTGTTTATAACGAAATAGAAATGCAAAACAGAACATGTCTCACTTGTATTTGATGAGTCGACCTCCCTGGATTAGTTGTGCCGACTCATTGGTAAGATGGCAAGCGAAGAGAAGCCAGTTACGTGGCTGAACCTTGTAAGCAAACCTCATGAAGAGCAGTGAGTAACAGCACAGAGCTGAGAGGAGGGAGAACAAATACAAACAGGTTTATCAGAGAACTTCTGAGACCATTATTGTGTATATGGTTTACTAAAGCACTTACATATACTGTAATAATAAACCTGTCATACAGCCTTCTCTAGATAATAATGATCTAAAACCAGATCGGTTTCAGTCTGTTTAAAATGTAAGTCTTTAATAAAAAGCAACTCAGTGTGCATCCGATTTGACCTCTACATTTATTTGCCTTACCAAAGGTCATCCTGCCACTGATAATTTCAGGGCTCTTCTTCATATCTGCAATGGCAGCTATCGGAAGACCCCAGTTTGCTACAGGACCCCAGAAATGCTGCAAAAGTAGCACAGAAGAATAAATGTTATGGTACAATATTTTGCTATATAAAAAGTCACACTTGTAAACATAATGAACAATGAATACTACTAAAAGACTATAAGCCAAGATAAAACTACAAAACAGTCAAAAAGAGTAGACAAATAAAATTAGAACATACCGTGCTGTTTGCCATTTATATTTTTATGTTTGGTGCCACATGGAAGAGAAAAAAGGAAAAACAGAATTAAGGAATGCAAAATCCAGCAGTTACATATTACTTGAGACAAATATGTCAGGATGAAATTCATTAATAACAACAAAAAGAAACAAAACAATCATCACTGGGTTCCACAATGTATATTGAATCTGTGTTAAAGTTGTAATACTAACAGCTACAAAATATATGGTACTTAAAAACTGTAAACTACTTTGTGTTGGTCTTTTGACCCTTTATTAGGAAAAAAAAATCATGACGTAACACACTGCATGTATGTCAACTCCTTCAGATATGTGTGTATGCTGACCTTCAAAAATCCGGTTTAACCCGAGATTAAAGGATAAATATAAAATCAAACATCCTGTTCTTTGTTTACACCACGTGCCTGAGTGAATTTATCAGGTGATGATGTTTAATGAAAACAAAATGATTAGATGTAACTGTACGATTTCTAGCTAAGTTAGCACTATTGGCAAGATTTTAGGTGGTGCTCCTGCACAATTTTCAGCATTTCATAGCCTATTCATATACACTTTGATATTATCTTTTATAATAAAAAAAGATAGTCTCTATTAAAACAGTTACCAATAATAGAATGAATTGAAACAGAATATCAAAAGCCTACATCACACCTGACAACATTTGCTGATGGCAAAGAGGGACATCTGTACGTATTTACAAGTGCCTGTGGGGCGAAGTAGTCCTGGGGGGGTCCAGCCATTTGTAGAGCATTTTACTAAATTCTTAGCATTAATAAAACAACAAAATCAGTATAGCTTTAATAAAAGTTAGAACACAGACAACTTGTCTTTAAGCTGAACTTTATCTGAGATCTTACTTGAAAACTGCATTCCCATTACCGTATTTTGTTCTCTCTGAGAACCATGAGTTTGACTTTACTGCATCACTTCGTAATCACAAAATGTCCTCTGCACCAAATAACCTCATGGAGGACCCAAGCAGATTATCCTGAGAAACCTACGAGAACAAGTTGTTATCATAAACTAAAGTAATCAGTGACTATTCTACGAAGTCAACAATACCCAGAAAAAAAATTACAAAATCTTTATAGTACAATGTACTTGTTGAGTACAACACAACTGTATATGTCCTTACAAAACACAAAAGATGCTTATGTAACTAGTTGTATTACTAAATACATCATACCTGCTTCCTAACAAAGTACTGACGTCCTCTTATATCTCAGAGTGCATGCACACAGATTTTCCTTGTAGATTATCTTCAAAATTAAATAAACAGCAGATAATATGGCAATAAGAAACATCTATACCTCTGCAGAGAGCCTGTGTGACAGGCAGGTACAGACTAGCAGGGAAGGACTCTGACAGGTAAAATAACTTGAATGAATTTTTGAACAATCCACAAGGCTTTCCCCTAAAACCATGTTGCGTGTCAAAAAGTAAACAGACCACTTCTTGCATCACATGTCCCAAGTCCCCTTTACTCCAGATTTTACTAAACGTAGCTAATCTGCAGTGCTCACCACCAGAGCAACAACTACACATAAACTAATCTTGACAATGTGCTAAGAAACACACACAAGTTATTCCGTTTGCTTGCTCCTTAATATGAAGTTAGATCTGGGGCTGAAACAGGAGAACACCATCGACCTCACCATTCTTTTAGGAACGCACGTTTGATCCAGGGTTGAGGTTAGATGACTGTTTTAAAAACATTCCTCAAAGATAACTGAGAATGGGTTTAAAAACTAATCTGAATACCGTAATTCATTTTCAAACTTCTCTGCCCTCAGGTCATGTCCTAAACAAACAAGTCCAACACGTACAGCGAGTACAATCCGAGTCCTTGAAAACTTTAGCCACAGATAAAAAAAAAAATAAAAAAAAAAACCACGCCAAATACAAACACAAAAGCGTGAAAAATGTCGTTAAACTGAATAAAGATGCATCAGAACAGAACATTTCACCAGCTGGTCGTCACTTAAAAACCCGAAGCCCAACTGTGAACTAGCTTCATTAGCATTTTGTAGCTTTTCATACGCACCTCATCAAATAATCCCTGAACTCTTTGCTCTTGATGTAGACAACAGCTTTACGTGCAAGTACTCCTGCCATAGTTTATGACTGTTAGGTTATTATTTGTTACGGCGAAGAGGAAAACTCTGATGACAGAAGGACGACTGAAAGCCGTAAACTCAGAGGACGACTGGTCAAGTTTACGACACTATCGTAATTTTTTTTCTTCTTCTTTGTCTGTTTGATTTAAAGTCAGCTAGCTCCGTGAATTACATTACTGCCCTCGTCTGGACGGATTTGCCAGAAATAATAATTTTCTTCACGATCTTCTGACCATAAAATCCATCCACTCCTTCAATTTTCAGAATGTCTTGTATAGATATGTATCTGAAAATAAAAAAGATGAATACTTTATTAATAACATTATCATAATCTTAAAATTCTATATACATAAATGCATATATGGCACATCTAAACCATTATGGTCTGTATTCATACAAGAACTCCAGATGTTAAAACTTTCATTGGACAGTGCTAAGAAAACTCAAGCAAAAAGCTTTTCTCGCTCAGATAGCACTCAAATAGTTCTGTGTTTTATCTTTTACTTTTATCATATTATTTGCTAATTCTCTTAACTTGTTTGTGCATATGTTGACTTAGGACAGAGGGTATTTTTTACATGTTGTAATTTGAGATTGCCATTTGTTGTTTTGTTCTTGTATTCTTTTGTTCTGTTATGTTGTTCAGTAGTTACAACAATTAAGTCTTCCAGATGGAAGAAAAAAAGTTTATCCCTTAAAGAAACTGGTCCAGTTGACAAGACTGAACCTTTTTTGTTGTTATACTACAAACCTTTGTTCAATAGTTCAATAAAGTATATAAAAAAATCAAATAATAATAATAAATTTCTTCACACAACTACTTGAGTACAGATTTCTTCACTTCTCGCTGAGTATGAATTCATAAAAAACATACACCTGTATAAATAAAAACTTTGTCTTTGTTTCCTGATGCATATGCTCAAACCAGGCAGCAAGCTAACAAAGTTAAAGGTCCTCTGGGGGGGTTCAATAAATACATAAATACATAAATAAATAAAATAAAAACTTGTTGAAACGTTTCATTGTTTATCCAAAATACTTTATCTTTCTTTGTTTCCACTTTGGTCTGGTTTGATTTTGAGTCATGTTCCAGTTATTATTATTTCCATGAGCTGTTTTGGGCCTAAGTCTTAAACAACAGTTTTTTGTAAAACAAAAAACAAAATCATCAACAACAACAAACAAACAAACAAAACAGAAACAACAACAACAACAAAAATCACATATTTCAACACATTAACAAGTACAGTAGCCTATAACTACCGGGTGGCAGCTGTGCGTCTTCTCTGTTTCAGTGGGAGCGGCTCTTAATATGCATTATAATACATTTATTTATTTAAAACTGTTTTTAAATCTGTACAAAATGTACAAATCAATGCGATTAGTTTCGTTCTTTTAACAATCGTTAGTTTATTTATTTATTATTATTTTATTTTTATTAACATTCGTTAGTTGTGCATCGTATCGACTCTAGTTTTATGAGTGGCACGTGAACGCGTCTCCGCGCGCCGCCGTTTTTCGCGTTCCTTTTAATCCGCGTGCCCGTGGGTTAGCCTGTGTGTCTACGCCGAGGGTTTCCAACAGGATTGAATAATGCCGTCAAAAGTCATCTTTGAAAGCGAGGAACATACCATGGATGAAGAAGTGGACACTGTCTCAGAGGCTACGCCCTTAAAGGTGAGTTTAGTGAATCGGGTCGACGCGAACTGTCCACAAAAAGTTGTTCAACTTCTGGGCTCCGTCCGCGTCTCCTCCATGTTTGACAACATGTGGCTGCCTGCGCTAACGCGACAAATAAAAGCTGCAGCGCTAGTTAAACTGATTTTAACCCCCCGGAGACGTGGAACAAAAACGATATGAACATCTACAACTAAATTACTATTTATAAATGTTGCTTGCTTAATGTTATCAGCATTAATTCATATTTTGTTTGGTGTTAGCCGATGGTGTTAGCCGATAGCTAGTTAGCTTAGCTGACGTAGACGATCATATGTTGTGGCCTTCAGCTGATGTATACAACACATGGAACCGTGATTTGTGCTAATGGAAACTGTTCGGAGGCAGTTTACATTTTTGTGTATCTGTTTTTTATTTTTATTTTTATGAACGCAAATTAAGAGGTAGTTGTTAAAGTGCACAAAAACCTTTTTTTTAATTGTTTTTTTAAATTATTTTTTTTATTTTATTTAATTTTTTTTTTTACTTTACTGTTGGAAGACACGACCAAAACAAAGAGAAAATACTTTTTTTTTAAATTATTGCTTTAGTAGCCGGATTAATAAACATACATGGTTAATTTTACTTAAAAGAAATACCAAATAAATAAAAAAAAATAGTGCAGCTAGACCAGTTTTTTTCTTCAAAAGTTCTTTTAAAGACCCTGTTTTGTTCATTTAATTCTACATGCATAATTGTTTTCCACTTGCAGATGAAGAACAAGACCAAGGAGGAGAAGAAGAAGAAGAAGAAGAAACAACAGCAGGAGGATGCAGGCTATGACCCTCCTGCCCCAAAGAAGAAAAAGAAAAAAGACAAGCTGGCAGCGGAACAAGTCAACGGCCACATCGATGAGACCACTGACATAATTGGTGACTGCAATGGTGTTGAATCACCTAAGCAGAAAACCAAGAAGAAAAAGGAATCAACCGAGGTAAATGTCATGTTCATATGAATCATCAGTTAAAAGTTTGATGAATTTGTTTTAAAGATTGCTTTACGCTATACAATTTTTTTGACTTAAATGTTGTGATAATAAGGAAGTCGTAGACATTAATGTGTATTCTTTTAACGTCTTCCAAATATGTATCAAATGTAAAAAAAATTCTCTCGGGGCTGTAGAAAAACAAGAAACCAAAGAAAGCAAACGCAGAGGCAGCAACCAATGGACATTCCACCCCAAACACACCAGTTCAAACCCCAGTCCAGACACCGGCCCAGTCCAGTGATGACTCAGCCAGTGACAGTGAACGTGAAAATGTGAGTTTCAATGTATTTATACGATAGACAAAATGAGAAGATTATGTGAAGGAGATTTCTTGTGATCTTTATTTTTGTAATTGAATAAGCTAGTAATTTGCAGCCACAGAATAATTTTTTTGGTCTGATTCCTACAACCTGCTGTCGAGATCTTACTTTTGTGGGTTTTGTGTATTGTATTTGATAGGAAATGTATTTTTGTGTTTAATGCACTACATTTTATAACATTTTTTAACTGCCAGACTTGTCGCCGTACATATTGCACCGCCGTATAAGTTGCATCAGTCCAAATATGTCGGGGGAAAACCATAAATAAGTCGCTTCGTCATATAAATCGCATCTATTATGCATCACTGCTGATGCGTCACATTAGTTATGTGTCACCGATGACCACCCGGAAACGTGGGCTGGTGTTATGCCAAGAATCAATTGGCTGCCAAATGGTGGCCGTGGGAGCATACACTGGAGGACACAAAGTTTGTTTTGTAGAAAGGACTTTAGCAAGAATTTAATAATATTAACACTTAAAAACAATTATTTGTTTGCTCGAAATTATAGTAAAGGTGTGTCTCAGTTGAACTTTTCCTCAATAAATGCACTTTAATGGTCAAATGAGCTGAATTTTGCCTAGGCGGCACGGCGAAATGCAGCTGATTTGATGGTTTCTCCAGGAGTTCCAGAGCAAGACAAAGGTGGCTTTATATGGCAAGCCAAATGTCCCATTAATAGCCACTTTACATATTAATGAGACACTTGGCTTGCCATATTTTGTGAGTGCCCTCAAGTGGCTGAAAATGGTAGTGTTCAATATTTTCCATGTCAGAATGAATGTAATCGTCAATTCTCAGCCACAAATTGGGTTATAAATATGGAGGAAAAAAATTTATACATAGTTGTCGTTTCAGTGTATAAGTCACAGGACTTGCAAATTTAAACAACAAGGTGTGACTTATATGTCAAAACATATGGTACATGTAGTTTTATTCTTATTAATTTTGTAGAATTGCATAATTAAAGGGGGGAAAGGAAAAATATTAATTACTGTTACATTTTTTTCTTAATTAGGAGCAGACACCTGAGCAGAGAGAAGGGGCGTTCTCCAACTTCAGAATCTCCCAAGTTACTGTTGAAAAACTGAAAGGTAAACGTCACGTTTACTGAATAGCTTAATTTTTTAACCACATTTTAGAGCAAGGGGTTTGACAAAGGCAGCTTTGACAAACCCCTTGCTCTAAAATGTGGTTTGACAAAGGCAGCTTTGACAGTATAAGTTACCGCTAACTGTGTTATTTATTGTTTATTTTTGTGATTTTGGAACTCTAAGGTTTTTTATTTATTTTTTAAAATTTATTTTATTTATTTATTGAATTTTGTGAAATTGACATTGTGTATAAACAAGTGAAAGTAAAAAAAAAAAAACATTGTTACTGAATTTTACATTGCCCCAGATGCGATTTTAAAGTTGTATGCAAAAAAAAATAAAAAAAATAAAAATAATTTTTTTATTAATTTTTTTTTTTTTTAAATCAATTTACGTTTTTTAGCAAACCTTAGATTTTCTTGCAGTTGGTCATTAAATAAAATGGCACAACTGAGTTAGTTTTATGTTTTTCCGAAACATACTATAATTCAGGAGACTCATTGCATCTTGGAAGTGTACTTCACACTGCTGCACTACTGCGGGGGAGTTTTTGAGTTCCTGAGTTTCTCGGGGGTTCGTGGCAGAACTCATTTAGTCACTTTTCTATCTATTTTCAGCTCGGGGAGTCTCCTACTTGTTTGACATTCAGATAAAGTCGTTCAATCCTGTGTATGACGGAGAGGATGTAATTGCCCAAGCCCGCACAGGAACAGGAAAGACGTTCTCTTTTGCTATACCTTTGGTGGAGAAGCTCCAGATGGACTCAGCAGAGAGGACCAGAGGCCGGCCTCCTAAGGTGCTTACCCTTCACTTCAAGATAGCACCAATCAAGGTCTCGCAGTCAATTTGGATCAGTGTTCATATATTTATTTTATTTTTCTGTAGGTGCTGGTTCTGACTCCTACCAGAGAGTTGGCTATCCAGGTTGCAAAGGACTTCAAAGACATCATCAAGAGACTGACCATATGCTGTTTTTATGGAGGCAGCTCATACAAGCCACAAAGTAAATTCTACACAAAAATCACTGGAAACTTTTCAGTTAGATTATTTTTTTTACGAGATCAGTTTTTAGAACAACTATAGCTGCTCACTAAACAACACAGCAGTGTTTTAGTTTACACAGAGCTGGAAACGTGTGTATACTTCTTCCTTAAAAGAAAAAAAAAATAGCTAGATTAATAAATCTGCGTCTCTTCCTGTTTAGTCGATTCCATACGTAGTGGGATTGATATTTTGGTTGGCACTCCTGGTCGGATTAAAGATCACCTTCAGAACAATAAGCTCAACCTGGCTGAATTAAAACATGTTGTTCTGGATGAAGTGGACCAGATGTTGGACATGGGCTTTGCAGAACAGGTTGAAGAGATTTTGAGTTGTTCATACAAGAAAGGTAAGTGACATCAGCAAGTTGATGGTTACAAACATCTGTAGCTGCTCGTAGATTGGTTTAGTGGTTATGTGTATGAAATGACTGTGTCTCCTTTTTAGACGGCTCTGCTAACCCACAGACTCTTCTGTTTTCGGCCACCTGCCCCCCCTGGGTGTATGATGTGGCCAAGAAATACATGAGGCCTGAGTGCAAGCATATCGACTTGATTGGCAAGAAAACACAAAAAGCTGCAACAACAGTTGAGGTAAGTAGGAAAAACCAAAGAACGGTGTTGGGAAGTGTGTGATTGGTTCAGTTACACAAAGTGTAAAATACAGCATGACAAGTGATTTTGCCATAAAATCTGCTGTTATTTCATTATTCATACTAGCGTTATTTCAGTGAAGTACCATTAAAAAAAAAGTCCAGCTGGTTTCAATAAAATGCTGCATTCTTTCCTGTTTTTCCCCTCCTCTTGTTCATTTTCTGTCTTGGTCACCCTTCTTGTGTAGCATTTGGCCATTGCATGCCACTGGTCACAGCGTGCAGCCGTGATAGGAGATGTGATCAAGGTTTACAGCGGCAGCCACGGCAGGACCATCGTCTTCTGTGAGACAAAAAAGGAGGCCACTGAACTTTCCTTAAACGAATCCATCAAACAGGTGACCACACACACATTATTGCACAATGCAACACACCAGTCATGTTAAATCTTGATTAATGATAAACTTATGAGTGGGACCCATGATGGAAAAATAAGTTAGAATGTGCATGGGCTGCTTTGCAAAAAAAAAAAAAACTGATATAATTTTTGTCATAATTGAGATTTGTGTAAATGTGTCCATTTAGAAAGAATCTAAGGATTTCTGTAAATAAAATGTCACATTAATCCCTCCCTCCTTCCAGTCCATCACAGGGACATAGAGACAAACTACCATTCACTCTCTCACTCACACCTAGGGACAATTTAGTCAATCTCCAATTTACGACATTTAGCCTAACATGCATGTGGAAGGAAACAGGAGTACCCGGAGAAAACCCACGCATGCACGGATAGAACATGCAAACTCCACCCCGAAAGGTCCCAAGCCATGATTTGAACCGGCGACCTTCTCACTGAGAGGCAACAGCTCTAACAACTGAGCCACCGTGCCGCCCTAAAATTGCATATAATCTTCCCAATCTAACTTTTAGTTTATGTTGTCTAACAAGAGTTTTTTCAATTTTAATTTTAATTTTTAGAAATAATCGTTTTAAGTACAGTATACAGTAGTCCCTCGTTTATCTTGGGGGATCCGTACCCTGAAGTCCCCTGCGATGAGTGAAAAATCGCAAAGTAGGACTAGTATTACAAGAAGTAAGTAGTAGTTTACTTAAAATAAAATAAAATAAATAAAAAATATACAGGTAGTCCCCGGTTAACGGCCGAGATCCGTTCCTCCGGCTCAGCCGGAAACCGATTTAGCCTTAAACCGGAA
>JARVGV010000645.1:15645547-15658649 GCA_031762435.1 Hypsolebias longignatus | reverse complement strand
TTTGTAGCCAGGTCTCTCTTGTAAATGAGTCCTCGAGGCTCAATGAGATTATCCTGCCTAAATAAAGGTTGAATGAATGAATAAATATGGGACATGGAATGTCATTCTTTGGTGGGGAAGGAGCCTGAACTTGTGTGAAAGTTGAGAGGTGCTGACTAGATACAGTATAGTTGGGCTCACCACGATGCACAGCATTGGTGCTAAAACCAATCTCCTTGAGTGGGGTTGGACCTTATTCCTCTCTGAAGTTGCCCATGGTGAGAGGGATGGTGTGGGGTCTACTCTTAGTCCCCCACCTTAGTGCTTGTGCATTGGAGTTTTCCTCAGTAGTTTAGAGGGTAGTTTCCCTATGCCTTCAAGGTGGAGAACTGGCTTTGACTGTTGTTTGTGACTACATGTCAAACAGCAGTTCTGAGTATCCAGCTCTTTTGGAGTCCTTAGCAAGGGGTGGTGCTGGAAAGTGCTCCAGCTGGGGACTCCTTTATTCTGCTTGGGGACTTCATCGCCCACGTGGGTAGCATGACAGTGTGACTTAGAGGGGATTGATTGTGAGGAATTGCCTCCCTTTTCTGAATCACAGCAGTGTTTTGTTGTTGTACTTCTGTGGTAGTCATAGTTAGTCCATCACAAACACCATGTTCAAACATAAAGGTGTCCATGAGCGCACGTGGCACCAGGACACCCTAAGCTGCCGATCAATGATAGACTTTGTAGTTGTGTTATTTTATCTCTGGTAAAATGTTTTGGACACTCGGGTTAAGAGAGGAGCTGAGCTGTTAACTGATCATCATCTAGTTGTGAGTTGGATCAGATGATGGGGAAGATACCAGACAGATCTGAATGATCCAAAAGTTTAGTGAGGGTTTGCTGGGTATGCCTGGCAGAAGAAACCCTAGAAAAATTCTTCAAATCACAGCTCTGAGAGAACTTCAACTGTATCCCGGCAAATGTGGGGTATGTCGAGTCCAAGTGGGCCGTGTTCCATGCTTCCATTGTTGAGGTGGCTTACTTGAGCTGTGGCATCTTCAAACTCGGTGGCATCAAGCTGAAGAATGAGTCCTATTAAGTCCTGTTGGCTGGTAGGACTCTGGGGCCAGCCGAGGGCTATCAGGAGGCAAGTGGGAACAGCCCTAGCTTTTGAGGCAAAAGCTAGGATGTTGCAGGAAATCAGCGAGGCCTTAGAAAGACATGTTCGATCAGCTCTGAGAAGATTCTGTCAAACCATCATGCGGTTGAGGTGGGGAAAGCAGCATTTTACTATAACTGTAAACAGTTGAAGTGGAGGATTGATGATGTCAATGTGTGATGTCAAAATCAGAACAAGCTTTATTATCATTGCGCTGATACAACGAGAATCAGGTGGTTGAAGAGTTACTTTTTGAACCTTCTCAATCCCACCAGTATGTATTCCATGCAGGAAGCTATGGAGCTAGGGCTAACTATGAAACTATGAATCTAGAAACTAAGAAAAGGGTTTGAGGTGGTTTGGGTATCTGGTAAGGATTCTCCCTGGATGCCTCCCTAGGGAGGTTTTCTGGGCATGTCTGACTGGAAGGAGACCCTGGGGAAGGCCCAGGACATGCTTGAGAGATTATGTCTCTCAGCTGGCCTGGGAAAGCAACTTTAAAACTCCCAGAAGAGCTGGAAATGGTGGCTGGAGAAAGAGATGTCTGGACTTCCTTGCTCAAGCTGCAGCCCCTGCTATCTGACTCCGGAACAAGAGGAAAATAATGGATGGATAGATGGATGGATGATTTAATAAACATGTCACATCAACTCTCACTGACTTTTATAAAAGGAAGTTATTAGGATTTTAACAAATGGCAAAATCACAGTGACCCTATCAAAAGTACCTGCTATCATTAGAGTTACAGAGGCTGGTCCCAGGATAGAAGATCCAACAGTGAACATCTGATAGAAGATGTAAAGCCTGGAAATGGACGAGTTTCTCTTCACTGTTTCTTTACCACTGTATTCAAATAAAAGAAAAATTTGCATTCAGAAAAGTAAAGCTAAAGTAAATAAATGTTTAAGTGATGAACCATTAGATTTGACTGTGAACCCTAAAAATTACAGATAGATTTGATGGAATGTTTACTACATACTGTATTTGATAAAGGTCAAAATGGGAGACAATGTGTTGATTCCCAAATATTATTGTTATATTATACAAACCTATGCAAAAGGTCAAGAGTATTAGCCAGCGTTGAAGGTCCCCATCGTCTCCTCTGATTGTAAAACTCTTTGAATTCTTGCGGTGAGTTGGTGTATGCATCTGAAGCAGCATTGTATTCAACACGCCACCCTTGTTGTAGTAGCAAGGTACACAGCCAGCGATCCTCCCCTGGAAAAATATATGTCAGCATCCATCTTTGGCTCAGAGTAGTCAAAGACAATAGGTGAGCTAAAACATAGAGGAATGTTACCTTGGTCATACTGCACATATTGTGCTCCTTTTGTTGCAGTTGTTGTGTATCTCTTTAGAATGTTGTCATCCATTAGGGCAGAACCCCGAAACAGACTGAAACATCCTGGACTGCACAATACAGAGCCAAACACGTGTTCTGCTGTCTTCTGAAGCCAATGACCTACTGCATATTCAAACTTCTGGTACCACACCATGGGACCTGGAAGGGTTGGTATATATGATAAAGTAAAACTAATTACTTGTTTTGTTTAGTTTTCCTCAAATTGCCAGTTGCTTTATGAAGCTCTACATTATTTTGGATTCCATTACATGCATAATAGCCCACATAAGAAAAACACAAACAAAACAAACAAACAAAAAACATACTTTACAGCAAAGTAGAAACCAGACTGCAGTTACAGCCAAGTCTACAAAAGGTTATGGCAACATACAGCTTTTTCTGAGGATATGTGAACATAAGTGTTCTGGAGGACTAACACACAAAGTATAGATAGATGAGACATTATAAAGAGACAACTTACCCATACCAGTAGGATGAATTCTACCACATGCTGCTCCTACATTGTAATACATCCTCAACCTGTTAGGAAATACAATTTTAATCAGCAAAAATCAAACAAAAAATGTCCTGTCCACTTTTAGTGTTTCACAATACTGAGATCTTATTTCTGAGCTAAAGCAAAGTAAATAGGTTAATCTGTTTATTGCTGACCTGTCTACAAGCAGAATCACTGCTTTAGGCTGAAAGTCAGTATCACCATCCAAAGCCAGAATATATGTGTTATCATCTAGGATAAACTTTCTTTTGCTGTCGTTGTCATACTGAGAATGCATAAAAATTTCTCCATCCATAGAGACCAAACTGTCTCGACTAGTACAGAGGCGCTGAAATAAAAAGGACAGATATTTAATGTTCTGCAGTTACTCAATAGCACAGTAAAGCAGCATGGACAGCTAATACAGATAGAAGAAAACTCTTACAGGGATTTTCTGAGGGTTCTTGGAAATGTAGCCCTTCCAGCCAAGCAGGTAATACATGTACATTATCTGCAAACCATCACAAAATTTGTAGAATGAAAATTCATGGCATTACAAATTAAACAAACAAAAGACAAAACAAACTATTTTAGCAGGGGTAAGTTGTTGCATATTATTTTAATTATGCTGTTGGATTTTATGACCGAAGTATTAACATGTTTTCGAGGAAGATGCCCTCATGTGCACATTAAAATTACAACAGTTGGATGAAGTGTAAAAACAACTTGAGTAGATTTCTGAAAACTATAGTTGGGTGGAAAACCACTTCTTATACAGTGGTACAGGTTGTAATTGTTCCTTTTGGGTCAAGAAAGTGATATGAAGTTTTTATTTTTAGTGATTCAAAACAGGACACTGTCACATTGTACTGTAGTAATCTTGTGGGCTTAGTAGTTTTGACTTTGTAGGCAAAATTAGCAGGATGTCCCACTGAATAATATAAGGGCCCAGAAACAACATTATATAAAACAAACAAACTTGCAGAATCATAAACATAAAATCCTCCTAGTTCATACCTGAGACCATCTTTTCTTGTTCCTGATGAGTTCTTTGTCCTTTAGGTGAACATATAGCAAGTTTCCTTCTGGTAAGACAAACAATAACCTCCCACCATAGGGTGTCTCAAAGATCGACACATCATCTGGCTCTTTGTTGGTAAACACCCTGAATTGAACAGTGTGTGAATGGTTGCATAGACCTGTATATTCAGAATTCATATATGTACACATGTGTACGTATGGTAAAAATATGAAAAACCTCACCTATAAACCTCTATCACAACATGAATCAAGTCTCCTACATATGAATTGACCAGCCTCTTCTCTGTGCCTTTTTCTGTCATGAAGGCATCATCGATATAAATGTGACATTCAAAGTCAAAACAGTCCTTGTGTTCTTCTTTTGGGTCACCTCGATAGCGATCCAACCTGAAACAACAACAACAAACTGACTACAACATTGTATATTTTCTATGACCTCTAAAATGTCTTATTTTAATCAATCAATCAAACAAACAAACAAACACGAGAACATGACCAGAAATATGAAAAAAACAACATAGGTTTAAAGGATTACCAACCTGGACACATTTACTTTACATTTTAAGCATAAACATATGCATACAAGTTAAAATGATATATCACCAATAAAACAACAACAATATTTTAAAATGCTTTTAAAATTGTAAAGGCTTAATCAAAATAAGTTCAACCTACAGTACCGGTATATTAAAAATGTCTTGCTCTCTGTAATGACAGAATCTTTTACCTGAACATGGAAGTAAGAATCTTCAGCATTTCATCATATGTCTCATGCCACATGGTGGCACAAAGGTAGATCACACAGTTCTGTAGTTCATCTTGGCTATGAAGAAGAGAAGGGAGTGGGATTTTTAGCAGAATCTTCACCATATTAAGTGTAATTAACTTGCACATAAGAAACATCTGTAAATGCATTTTACTATTTAAAACTCAAATCCAAAAAAGCTAATAACCATCTTTGATATCACAGCAATGTCTTAGTATAAAAGTCATGCTTTGAAATATTTCAAAATATGTGAAATAGTTTTGAAAACCAAAAATTAGAATCCAAATCTCATGTTCAGTTGCTTGTTTTGTAACAGCAATTGTTTCTATTTAACCCTTTTCAGACATGGACTCCTTCCTGCTTCTCTGATTACATCAATGTGCTGATTTCAAGTTTGAAGAAGCATTCCCATCACAGTTCTTTTAAGAAGATCCCATAATACTTTCAACTTACTAATTATCATTAAATGAGATCTAAGCTTCCACATCCTGAAAGTGCACATGCTGTTGTGTAAAAAAAAAAAATTCTAAATGGAAAAATACTATTAACATATACATGATAAAGGCATCATCTTATCCTATGTCCAAGAAATGCTTTGCTACATATTTTTCACATGCCATATATATAATATTACAACAGCAAAAAAACTTAAAATTAGGAAAACTGTTCTTGGACTCCTCTTACTTCTCATGTGCTTGAGCTTTTGGAAGCTTCATCTTAGTGTTGAGTAGTAAAGACAGGTCGATGAAAGCAGATTCATAGAGCCGACGAACAAAGAGCTGAGAGGTTCTTTCTATTCGCTGGACCTAGATTGAATAAACAAAAGCATCAGGGTGAAATTCTATGTGACTTTGACTTGGACTGTGCCGTTGTCCGAAACTTACACATCTTTTATGAAGCTTTAGTTTATTCAAGGGAATTTTTTTCATAATTTGGGTGAACCATGTTTTACAAAATAAATAAAAATGTGTGGATGTGTGATCATATCAATACCTTGATCTTCCATACATAGTAGGTACATGTGACAAAGCCTGACCACATGCACACACCCTCCAGTGCCAGCATAAGAAAAGGCCATTGCAAGTAGTGGCTGTCAGTCAAACAGTCCATGAAGATTTTAAGCAAAGAAAGCACAATCAGTACACATGCAAATATCCATTAAAATTATACTAAAAGATTGCTCAATGCGTATTTGTCAAACAGATTATTGGCATTACACACTAGTTTACAAACATCAAACATACAGAGCATACTTTTCTTTCAAGAAGTGTTAGATAAAGGCCTGTCACGATGACAAAATTTGATGGGTAATTAATTGTCTCAGACATTATTGCGATAAACGATAATATTGTTTGAAATTTGACAATAATTAGTAATTATTGTCGAATTTAAGAAGAAACGTTTGTTAATTTGCTTTGTGTGTAGTACCTTTTTGTGACCACCGGATGGAAGTATAAGACTTGAACAGAAGGATGGATAGTGAGGGAGTGAGCTTTGTGTCTCTAAGAAAAATGGGAGGGAGGCCCGTTGACGTGACATGGGCTGTCTCTTTCCTTTTTTTGGTTCTCAAAATGGCGGACGCTCAGTGTGGTTTGAGCTCTTTAGTATAGCAACAAAGTTCATGCTCTTTAGCATAGCATTTTTCACACAAAGCTTTTAATAAAAAAAATCAGTCAACAAGTTCTCAGCTTCTTTTTGCAGAGGAAAAACAACTTTTTACACGAAGGCACGAATTTCAACCATGAATTTTGGAGTTTCGACAACACTGAGTTTTTTTCCCGAGGTCAGCCTGTTAGCTTAGCTCATAGCTTAGCTTCTCAGCTTAGCTGCTTTTAACGATCCAAAAATGTGATTTTGAATGGTTAAAACAGATTTTAAAGAGAAAGGGAGAGGTCAGCGAAGAGCACTGGAGTTGAGCCTTTTGTCATCCAGTGTCTTCAGTAGAAAGAGAGACATGAAGAAATGATAAAGC
This sequence comes from Hypsolebias longignatus, assembly GCA_031762435.1. Classification (NCBI taxonomy): domain Eukaryota; kingdom Metazoa; phylum Chordata; class Actinopteri; order Cyprinodontiformes; family Rivulidae; genus Hypsolebias; species Hypsolebias longignatus. The sequence continues at coordinate 15,651,906 of JARVGV010000645.1, read as the reverse complement.
CGATAAACGAAAATGAGGTCAGTAATTTTCATTTGTCATGCGATTAATTGATTTATTGTTTATCGCGACAGGCCTACCGTAGTTAGATGAAAAACAAAAATCAGATTTTTCATTCATATCCACTGAGCTAACAAACCTGTTTAGTGATGTCCGACAGATACTCCAGGTCATCTCAAGTAAAGGCACAGATGTAGTGTTAATGTTCCTCAGGAGCGTCAGGCTATCACAAAAGTCTGCCAAAAATGAAATACTGTATATTGAAAATGAGGCATACTGCACATCTCCACCACAGAGATACTAATATCTGTTCCTTTTTAGATTGTGTCTTTTTCCTTTGTGCTCATAATGAGAAAATCTTGATTCGTTAATAATGCACTCCTGTAAGAGTTTCTCAGTCTCAAGGATAAGTAGTATAGAAAACACCAGGTATAAGATTGTTACAGGCTAGGACCAAAGTACAATTGAATGCAACCTCAACGAGTCATCTTTATTGCAGCTAGATAGATAATGTTCTTTGAAAAGTAGGAGGAAACTCAAAATTGATTGTAAAATAGAAGCTTTATTGCTAGCTAAACCAGTTTGCCACAATAATCCCACATAAGCATTCAAACACAAACAATTCTCAACAGTAAGTGTTGATAATAAAAAAAAAAACCTTACCAGTAATATCTCCTGCATCTGTACCATCCAGTTTTTGTGCCTGTGTTAAGAAGATAACGAGTCCTAACCCAAGAACCGTAGGTCCCGTGCAGCATAGAGGTAGAGCAAAACTCATCCTGACAGCATGGATCTTACAGGCCACCACACCAAACCAGTGGCAGGCTGCTGCACAGAAAGCCTGGTGGAAATTATGGGTAAATGTTTGTTACACCTTCTGCACTCAGTACATAAAGATTTTTGTAGACTACTTTTTATAATTTAGCAGTTTCGGTTATCTACTGTGACATTTATCCAATTAGGACTTGATGCACAATAGTTTTCCAAGTTCTATGCTTTAGACTGCCTCATGTGAAACATATTTATTTTCAGTGATTTTCCAGGCTCTGCATTTTCTGCAAACAAATACTTTACTTCGTAGTAATTTTATGGAAATGAATACAACAAATGTGCTTGATGCTTAAACTTGTGCTTTGATTAAACAAAACCATACTGGCAGTACTTCAATCATTCAGGCTTCAAATAAAGTTGAAATGTGACCTTGATTATTTCTGAAAGTCTACCAAGGGAAGTCGATGAAAAATGAACCACGAGTTGGCGTAGGGAAACTACACAACACTTTAAAATATGTTTATGCCTTCTTTTGACTTACCTGTAAGAAAAAAAGTACAAGCCCTATTTGTAGGAGTTCCCAGTCATCATCCTGCAGTTTGAAGTCCGACCAGACGATGCTTTTGTCTTTGCTATCTTGATTCTCCATGCTTCTTTTAATGAGCACATCATAGATAAGGTACACCGCCCCTACAAGAGAATAACCATGCAACATATTAAGGTGACACTGAAAATAAAATACAGCTATTAAAGGTCATACTCACTGCAATGTTAGAAGGAGCAGTCAAAGAAAAAAATCCATAAACTAAAATATTATTTCTGATAATGATGTAGAAAAGTTAAGTCTGGTCCTCTGGACATTCAGCTGAGTCCTTTGTTTATATTGAGTGCGTACCTGATTTCAGAAATGCATATCAATGTCTGTAAAACTAAAGTACAGTATACTCTTTCAAATAGCACTATTTGAAATAGCTAATGATAACCTTTTTTTACATTTTATTTTACAGTTTGCAATGACTACCTTTATACTAAAATTCATTTAAGATGCAAAATGACTTATATTAAAATGTAGCAAATCAATGTGTTGAGGAGGGAGGAAAAGGCTCACTTTAAAAATATTTAAACAATGCAAAACTTTATCACAACTAACTTTGTTCTCTGGTTTTGAATGCTGGGAATTAGATTTTGACTGCATATGTCAAATGTAATATGTATGTCATAGTATGTTGATGAAACATGTTTAGACTATGTGTAGCATTTTTACTGCAATGACACAGAAATTGATGGCTGTTAAATACCTATCACGAGTATTCTCAAAATGCTGCTGATCACAAAGACAAAGTCCCTGAAACCTTCCAATTCTGACAACGTGTCCTGTAGAAAGACAAAAAAATAAAAAATGCTTGTACCAAGTCATCATGACACAATATGACAATAAAAGTTTAACAGAGACAATAAAAACAAAGAATATGACAATAGAAGCTTTTATAAATTAAACAAAGATGAGTCCAAGTACTTAACCCAGTGGAACACCATAGCTTATTCTGGTGTGTACATGTACTGGCATGGAGCAATTTAATATGTGGCTGAAGGTTTGATACAGTAAAACATCATACCTGCATTTTGTGTGTGGCTTGCATCGTGTTTTCCCACCAGCACAGGGAAACAAGGAGAGAAGAAAAAATTCCTATTCCCACATAGACAAAACAGCTTTGGAATTCTTCGTCCACATACGTTGAGATACGAACATAATAATCCATTCCCAGGAGGCAGTAACCTGTCAATCAGTCAATTATTCAGTCTTTTAAACTAGAAACTAAAATCTAATTTGAACCATAACAAGAAAAACGGTTATTTGATTTTATATTTTGAGAATAAAGTCACAATACTAATAATAGAACCTCCAATGATCCATCAACTCATGTTGAGTGATCCATCATGAGGTTTCTCTGTTTGAGCACAGTCATATTTGCAGCTTCTCCAAAATTTTATCACTTTTTTAACCATGTTCATCTGCTAAAAGAGCTACTAATTATGTGCTAAAACTAAAGATGAAATACAAATTAATTTATTTTCAGTTATGTCCACATCAACACTTTTTTCCTTCTTTCTGATTTTAGATTGAACAGCACCTTATCTTCCATTTGTGAAACTGTGAATGTAAAAAGTATTCTAAAATCTACTTTGGGAATATTAGCGAACAATTTCAGAATCATTACCAGCGCTTGTGAGAATGATGGAGAAGATTGGGAAGATAATTTTCCACGTTTCTCTTTGCAGTCTGAAGATTATTTGCAATATTGCGGACACAATACAGACCCCTCCACTGATGAAGAGATTGGTCAGTATATCAAACTGAGGCATGACAACAAGAACCAGGACTGAAGTACCGAGGGACACTAAACATTCAATGGCACAAATCTGGAAAAGACAGAAGAACATAGTTTTATATTTCTGCTCAGTATTGATGGTTAAAAAAAAAAAAAAAGACTTTAAAAAGAATGATTGAATGAAAATGACCATAGTTATATGGTCTTTAACGTGAGTCATGTAATGAATTTATAAAAGGTCAGAGAAACGTACAAGTGCCATGGTCCTCATGTTGGGTTGTACAAAACTTTTGAATGTGCAACGCCACAGAGATTTCATAAAAACCAGGAAGTTCGGGCAGACCAAGCAGAACACCAACATTAGCTTGTAGAATTGTTTTTCCTTTGATGTGCGCAACGAATGTGGACTGGACAGAGTCGACAGCATCAAAAGGGACCCCTTTAAAAAAACATTAAAAAAAGAAAATCATCAGACACTGAAAACTAGCACTGTTATTATACACTGGTTGGTTTCAATCTTTAACTTTAAAGTTTAAAAGACTTTACACTGTAAAGTTTGTTTGCTTCCACGACCTACTGTAAAGTTCATTTATACTCCCCAGCTTCATCATGATATAAAAGTCATTTAGCTGCAAACAAATAAGGAAGTCTAGTCCAAAATCAAATACATGGACATTTATTTATTGTTATAGCATGTGGCTCATTGTAAAGGCAGCAAGAAACACAAAGCCAAAGGTGGATGCCATGCTGAAAAACAGATAAAATTAGTTAAACATTAACAGAGGATCATAAGGATATGTGCAAGGAAGAAAAATACATAGAATGACAGAGGCATGTGTAAAATGAGAGATGTCCTGGTACAAAAGGTTTCAGAAGTCTTGTTCAATCAGAATATTTACAGGATATGTCAAGAATGGAAATATTTTATGATCCAGGAAAAAAATAAAACCTTTAATCCCATAAAACTTTTGTTTTATTGCTGACGTCAAATATAAAATGTTCTTTTTAATTTTTGCATTTGAAACAGTTTTCTAAAACAAGTTTTGCCGACCAATTCTTCAGGATCATTAGGTGCCAGAGATTTATCAGGAGTTCACCATCTAAAAAAAATACATGAAAAAATAAAAAATTCTAAAAACCCTTTGTCTGTTTACCAAACAAAGGTCAGCTCTGTGTACATGAAATTATTGAAAAAAAAAAAAAAATAAACAAATAAAAAAAAAAACAAACACCTGAATAATTAAAGAGTTAAATAATCCACAGGAAAACCAAGAAGAAAAATATTTTAGTTACTGCACCAATTTTTAATAAAAGTACACAATTTTATTTAACTTCCGTTTGTGAGTTTGTTTGTTGTGAGTTTGAGCTCTTAGTTTGTTTTTGATTTAAAAGATTGATACATAATTTTAGTTTCTTTTCAATAATAATAATAATAATAATAATAATAATAATAATAAACAAGCCAGAAAATGTAAAAACTTATGAAACTTTTAATATATGTTTAAATCTATGAATTGTTTTTTTGTAGTGGTCCTTCTGCTGTGTCATGATATGAATGGTTTACAAAAATCAAAGAAATTGAAATATAAAATGGTCAAATGTACAGACCTTTCTATAAAAAAAACTTTACCTTGGCAACAACAGCGCTGGCTAAAACGGCCACCCCCACGATTACAGCCACGAGGTACTGGGCCACCACAAAACACCTTCTTTTCTGCTCCTTCTCTGCTCCTACAGGGTTCAGCTGGAATGGATCCCATGTGTCCCTGAGACAAAAACATCAACACCTAGGGGGTCAAAGATTTACTGACCAAAAGAAAAAAGTCATTTTTTGATATTATTTGTTTTGATAAATCACATTACTGAATATATTTATTAAAGCATTGGGTGGACAGTTGCAAAGCTCACATTCTAAAGTCGTTTAGTTCATGTCTCACGAACAAGCTAAGCTGACCAAATATAGATCGTTCTTATTAGTCAAGAGTCTGGTTGAACGTGAGCGTGGAGGAAATTCAGAAGAAGCCTATAATGCCTTTGTTTCTTATCTAAAAGCCTAGCATGTCTTGAAGAACACGTGAATTAAAATCAATTTCTGATGAGTTGTGCTGGAGTTGTGACTGTTTTGGTCAAATCTTGAAAATGTGTGCAATCTCATGATGTCACGCTCATTCAACTGACGGAGTTTCACTTTATCCATTTTTACGCTGGCCATGTTGAATGCCTGTGACGGCTACATTCATTTGGACTGACTCCAAAACACAACAAATTTCATAATTTTTCATTAAAATCCATCAGTCTTATGAAATATTTTGCTAACATTCAAACACGCATCTGTTAATGCAAAAACCTCGAGTTTTGAGTACTTGCTTGTACGTGTTGTGAATGCCTCATAATTACTACCTCGCCACATCTTAGCCCAGTATCCTAAGCTATTTTGGTGTTGGCTATGCTCAGTTGGCTGTGGTTGCTTAGGGGTGCAGATAAAAAAGGATTTATTAAAGGATCTAGATTCTTACTGGCGATTCTGAATCTATTCTGAAGGCCCATAAATCGATATTAAAATGCGATTAAGTTTTAATTTTTTTCGCTCCTACTCCCGAGCATACTGCATATCACATTACGTGACCGCTCGGCCGCCGTAGAATTTGGACTTGTAGGCCACCGTACAGCAAGCTGGTTAGCCAGCTCCCTTTATCTGAATGGAGTCTGCTATGGAGAAAGAGGACTTGTTTCTTCAGCTTTAAAAATCATTTCAGATTCTACAATGTTACAGGGGAAGACAGAGCTTAACAAGAGCACGGTTGTTTGCAAGAAGTGTCAAATAAAATTACGGTACAGTATTTTGGAAATACAACAAAATGCATGGAAGATGAAAGTGAAGCAGCCAACAAGCGACCTCTGCAACAAACTTCCAGGCTTCCCTAAAGGCTGTGAAGATTTCTCTCTCCATCTCCTGCTATAATACACCAAAAATCACACACACAAAAAAAAAAAATCACAATCAAATTGATTTGCCAAACACAGAGATTCACGCCCCTATTAGTCATTCTGAATTGGTTTGGCTCAAAAAGATATGCTGATATACATCTGTTATGACCCAGCTCGACATCCATTGGATACTTTACTAAAATCAATTCAGTTATTTGTTATATTTTGCTAAAAGACAGACACACAGACACAACCAAAAATATTGTTGCTTCTCTTTTTCCTTTTGGAGGAATGTGCTAATACTAATTCAGTTCAGTTTATTTGTATAGCACC
>JARVGV010000645.1:15605865-15616239 GCA_031762435.1 Hypsolebias longignatus | reverse complement strand
TATATGATCAACTATATTTAAATTCTTTTGAGGGTTTACTTTATTTTACAAAAGCAAACTTCACTGAGCAGTGAATTAACAAAAGATGGCTGTATGACAGCGAAATGATGTGCACATAGTAAATCCAGACAGGTGGGTGGACAGAGAGGAGGGGAGGGCGATAGACTGACAGATGAGAAGAAGGGTGAGATAATGAGGCAAAGAGATGGAGATGAGAGACTGGAGTTGTGCAAGCAAACACGGAAAATCAAATGGTGAAAATTAAAATTGGAACCTTGAGTTGAAAGGATGAAGGGGTGGAGAAGGAAGCATTAGGAGCAGTTGATAAGAAACGAACAAGAAGGCTAATTGAAAGCAAGTGAGGGAGAATAGAATAGACATGGGTGGGGAGAAAATGTTTGAGAGACAAAGAGAGTGTGTGAGAGGGAGATAGGGTTGCAAAACAAATTAAACCAGGAGGGCAACAAGGAGCGGGGGGCTAAAAGAGTGACAGGATGAAAAAGTGAAATCAGATGGAAAGGCCTTTTTGGTTCATCCAGGCTGAAAGTTGAATCACAGTTTACAAGCTACTGGCTTACAACAAGCAAGATGGTGTGTTTTTCATTAGGCACTGACACAAGAACAGAGGCATCGTACCATATGCTCATGTTTTATCTCATACTTCAGTGGAGCGCACGCAAATCCACATTTCTTGGCTTTTGTTTTGAAGCAGATGTTTACATATATTTAAATAAACACAAGCCTGAACAAAAAAAGGCAGGTTTTATAGAAGTTTTGATTAAAAAAAGTAAGTTCTTTTAGAGGCCTAGTGGCTCTTAAATCCTCTCACCATTTTTGTCAACAAACTGAAGTCTGAAGCAAAAATGTCCACAGCTGATATGTTTACATTCAGGGCAGGCTTTGCTACACAGGAGAACTGCAGAAGTCGGTGTCTTTGGAGACATGTTGTCTTGGTTGTTTATAGGTGGAGCAGCACGGTGGATCAGTTGGTAGAGCTGCTGCCGAGCAGACTGGTTCAAATCACTTTCTGGGTGGAGTTTGCATGTTCTCTCTGTGCATGCATGAGCTTTCTCTGGGTACGCAGGTTTCCTCCCACAGACCAAAAACATACACGTTAGGCTGATTGGTAACTCTAAATTGTTCCTAGGTGAGAGTGAGCGAGTAAATAGTGGCTGCAAGTTGGAGTAGCTGTTACTTTCATTCTGGGACATTGCTTTTGAAAACTTTATTTCCTCTTTTTATGGATGCAAATTTTTATTATTATTATTTTTTTTTTTTTTTTGTATGATTACTTCCTCTGGTACTGGATGTTTTGCATCCGGAAGGTATTTATTTATTTTTTTTTACTGAAACCTTTTTACTTTTGGACATTTGTTATGAAGCATAACTATGACAACAAAAATCCAAAATGACTTGTGAAGGAGGTGCCTTGGATGCATCTCCGTCTACCTGACGAAGGTGCTCAAGTGACTGACTGCTGAATCCTGGAGCTGGCAGGAAACGCGGCTCATGGCAAGAAGAAGACCAGGATCATCCCCCAACACCTGCAGCTGGCTGTCTGCAACGATGAGGAGGTAAACAAGCTGCTGAGAGGAGTGGCCATCACTCAGGGAGGAGTTCTGCCCAACATTCAGCGGGTCCTGCTGCCCAGGAAGATCGAGAGGCCCGCTGGGTCCACGTGGTTGGATCAGCCTGTTTCTTCAGATCCACTGTGGGACAGACCACTACAAGAAATCCTTCCTGCCCACAGCCATCAGCATGTATAACAACTCTTAATGAAACCAGGATGATGAGCTACAACAAGAGTTAAATTCCCTTTGGGTTTAATAATGTATTTTGAATTGAATTGAACTGAATGATTGTTTGTCTCGATTGTCCCTGTCCAGTCCAGGGTGTCCCCTGCCTCTTGCACAGCGATGGCTGGACATGGGCACCAGTGATGCCCGCGACCTGAAATGGATGAAGTGGGTAAAATTAATGGATGGATGGATGGATGGATGTTTATAGGTAGAGACAATAATGTACTTGTGTTTGGAAAGTTCCAAGTTGGAAAGTTGGAAAGTAAAACTATTATTTTAGTCTATATAATCCTGAAAATGAACTATTCCAAATGAGATAAAGGGATTAATGAAAGAGTAAGATAACTTTGTAGATCAAAATCCTTTCAGAACAAGCAATGTTTACATATTTTCACTTAATTTTGATTTTTTTGACTCTACTAAATGAGCAGCATTATGAAAGTAACACCACAAGCACAAGGATAGCTTTAACCCTGACCTTGGCCTGCCTGAAGTAAAATTAATCATTTATTCTATGTGATAGTAAACGTCTAATAGTGAAGCCACTACAGGATGTTGACTCTCTTTGACAATTACACATCTGCATTTTTTAACGTACTATAATAAATGTGACCACAATTCATATACAAAGGGAATGCCATGTTTATTTTTTTTTACATTTTACTTGCAGGTTTTCCCTTCTCCAGCGTATACAGAGAATATCTTCTCAAACTGATCTGAAACGTTGAAAGATACTGTATTCATATGTGAGCACGTAGATAAACTGTGCATTTAGCTGCAAAATCTTTACCTGCAGAAACTTTTATACAAATGTATTCTTTTATACAAATGTATTCTGAACGCAAAGTCACACACACACAGAAAGAAATAAAAAACATATTTATGATGGAGTAAAATGTGCAGGTCATATAACTTCAACAAGTTTGAGCAGACATAGGCTAAAACTTTGAAATCCTCAGGAAACCAAAGCAACCTGACAACAAAATGCCACAAATCCACACCACCCCATATAAACCACAACACAATGAACACAAAACCCACGCAAACTATATGAGAGAGACGCAAAGCAATTTCACTTTAGGTGCGTCTGTCATGACTCATGTTGCAGTTCCTGCAGTAGCTGTCAATCTCAGGCAGATTTATTCTGTCCTCCCAGCACTTCAGTTTAGTCTGCGTGCATAAAAGAGAAATCCTCAACCTTAAAGAGGAAGTCAAGTCACCTGTACTCACAAACATTGCCAGTGACATATAGCCCCTCCATCTTACTGTAAGCCACTTTATATTTCTGATTATTACACATGATGGCCTGGTAGCTCTTTGCTGGAGACAGTATTCTGTCTCATCTTTTCCCCTGCGTTGTATGCTGCTTGTCTGTTGTGCTTTACAGCCTCATGGAGACCAACAGGTGGAAGCGTTTTAATAGAGAGGAGGCACAGCAGGTTGTCTCTTGTGTAAGATTGTGGGAGGTTCAATTAGAGGAACTGCTTGGCATGTTGAGAGCACCTCACAAATAATTAGTGCTAAAAATACAACTTGCAGAAAAAGTTGCCATCATGCTCTCCCCTACACACAACTAAAGTCACACATCTAAACATATTCTGTATCTTATTTTTTTAAAGGCAACCTTGTCAAGGTCAAGGTGTCTTTATTGTCATTCACATCACATGTGGTACATGAGGTGGAACGAAACTATCTACACAAGGTCTCAGTTACATCCAACAAAAATACAAATTGCAAAGAAAAACAGTAATAAGATCTAAGATATGAACTAAGAAATATGCTAAACTAAGAATGCAGTAAGCACTACTAGTACAAAACAATGTGCCAAACAACAGCAGCACGAACATGAGTCTGTGTGATAAGAGGAGGACGAATGGACCCAGCAACATGAAATAAATCAGCAGCATGAGATCAGCATCATGGATAGACAGCAGCACATATCAACAATCAAGTGACATTACAGTGATTTTTTTTTTCACAGTGATAATCCTGATTAAGATATTCATGAGTCTAACAGCCTCAGGGTAGAAGCTGTTCCTCAGCCTAGTGGTTCTACACTTAATGCTCCTCAACTTTCCTTGCCTGAGGGGAGCGGTGCAAAAAGTGTGTGTGCTGGATGAGTGGGGTCCTTCATGATGCGGGTGGCCGTCTTCCTGCATCTGGAGGTGTAGATGTCTGCGATGGTGGGGAGGCTGACTCCAACATCTTCTGTGCAGCCTTCATCACTCTCTGGAAAAGCTTTTCTTTTCTGCAGCTGTGCAGCCTCCATGCCACATGTCGATGCTGGAGCACAGGATGCTCTCCACTGCACACCTGTAGAAGGAGGTGAGGACTGAGCTTCCCCGTCCAGCTTGTCTCAGCCGCCTGAGGAAGTAGAGTCTCTGATGAGCTTTTCTGATCAGGCTGGTAGTGTTGTTGCTCCAGCTGAGGTTGCACACCCAAGTACTTGTAGCTGGAGGCTACTTCCACTGCAGATCCTCTTATGTTCATGGGGGGTGGGGGGGTGGTAGGTGTGTTTATTCTTTATTGATTCATTGTAAGTCTGTGTCACCAGCAGTAGAAAGTAAATCCACTATTGATCATGCATCATGTCTACACTTTATTAGTGCACCAGATTAAAGCAAGAGTACAACCCAGTCAGAGGCATGGACGTGCAGTCGGGAAGCGGGTGAGGCAGTGCCACACCTGTCATCATGACATGTAAAATACTAACAATGATAAGATAAAATACATTTGACCACTTGACTGTTCTATAAAACTCTTCTATAAAACTGTTTTATAAAACTGTTTTCTGAGTTATTTCAACATTTCAATGGTCAAAATCACAGAATTTATGCATTGGCTGTTCAAACATGGAAGAAATGTGCTGGGTGAGGCTGTGTAGTGCTCTGCTTCACCACTGGTGGCGCTGTGTCATATACAAGATATGAAGTAGGTGGTTGGTGCATGCCCATTGCTGTCTGTCTTTAAATCGCCAGTATACATGTTGGATCACACATGTGATACACATACTGATGTTCTACAGTCTGTCTAATATATTGAATGAATACGTGCAACATATTTATTCTTTCTCATCCATCATAATGCACACTGAAAATACACAGGGTGAAGCAGAAAGTACCATGCTGCACCCATAGAGGGCAGCGCTGCCCCACAGGGACAATGAAACAGGTGCAGTCACTATGCGTTCTTCTGTTACACAGAGCGGCAGTCGGTGGTGTAGCAAATGGTACACTCATTTAAATTTATTTAGACAAAATGGAAGATCATATCTAAAACTAAAAGATTTTTCTAAATTTGATTTTCATTCAAAACAGAAGGTATTAGAGAGGGAAAGAAAAAAAAAAAGGCTAAATTGAAATATAAGCTCTATTTTGGGTTCATATATGTGAGCATCTGATTCCAGACAAGCCTTATCAGTCACAAACCTCACTGCATGCTACTGGTCAGAGTATTTTTGGGCATCTGGACAAAAAAAAAAAACTATATGACTCTACCAGAAACCTTGAACACACGCATTGCATAAAATCAGTGTTTCTAAAACAAAGTAATTGATAAAAACAATTAAAATCAGGGTCTACTACTGCATTCATCCAGTGTCTGCAACTTCAAACGCACAACTTGTCTGAGTCAAGTACCAAAGATTCCAGGTGGCTGTCAACACAATTCTAAAAGGAAAAAGAGAAGTAGCAACCAAGAAAATAGTGGTAACTTTCAGAACTAAGGAAGTGTGAACTTATTTAGCGGTGTAGTGTGGTGGTTTCCAGTTACAAGGTTGCCAGTTCAGATCTTGGCTGCAGGTTGAATATATGTGCATGGTGGCCTCCAGTGCCTCTATGTTGGCCCAGTGATAGACCAGTAATCTATATCCGGGGTGTACCTTGTGTCTTGCCCATTAGACATCAGCTCCCTAAGACTCTGAAAAGGATTAGCAGAGAACAAAACATCAAGTGAGTGAGTGCAAGTATTTAGGCAGCCTGCCCTGATTAACAGCCTGTAGGTGTTAATCATTCACAGTGTTATAAACAGTGATATGTAAAGTGCTCCGCATATTTAGTTGACCCAGAAATGTGTCTGTGGCATTTACCGTCACAGATGTTCTGCTGGATCACTTCAGGGATGATCAGTGTCACGCTACGAGTCTGTTTTGATGCAATCCATGATGTTTTTCCAGCAGTAACCATCAGGTTATTGGCTGACTTTGCATAGGAAATTTTATATTACGGGCAGCACGGTGGTGCAGTTGGTAGAGCTGCTGCCTTTCAGTGAGAAGGTTGCTGGATGGAATCCCGTCAGGGCACATTTCTGGGTGGAGTTTGCATGCTCTCTCTGTGCATGCTTGGGTTTTCATCGGATACTCCGCTTTCTTCCCACAGACCAAAAACATGCATGTTAGTCTGATTGGTAACTCTAAATTGCCCATAGGTGTGAGTGAGAGAGTGAATGGTTGTTTGTGTCGTTTGTCTCTATGTTGGACTGGAGACCTGCTCAGGGTGTCCTCCACCTCTCACACAGTGACCACTTGGTATGGGCACCAGTGACCCCCACGACCCGAAAAGGAAGAAGCGGGTGGAGATGATGGATGGACTGAAGGAGGTGCTGGTGTAGATTCTCAGTCATCCAGGACATGGTAAACAACAAAAACAAAAAAAAGGGTTAAACAACAGAACTAGCTTCAAAATAGAAGTCCAGTTGTTTTTTTTGTTTTTAACCTTTGGATTTACTGAAACAGGTGCAAAGTAGTTGCAGAGATCATGTATGTGCTTCTGTTTAACAGCTCTGACACCAGACGCCTGTGATCACCTGTAATGATGTAAGGAACTTAAGTGGAACCTTGAAAGAAAATCCTTGTGCTGTTGTGATAAGCACTGATTCATCTCCTCTCACCTCTTTAGAAGCTATGAACCTCATGCTATGAAGAAATGGCTCTGGTAAAAAAAAAAAAAAAAAGATCTTTAAAATGCACTTTTCTAAAGTATTTATGAATCAAAAACACAGTTTTGAGGAAGTGGCTTTAACAGCTAAAGTTATGAAAACTGCCCTTTAAAAATAAATGTTCAAGTGCACTTGCTTCTCGCTATAGACCCTTTGTGACATTAAACAGTTAACTCACTGAAATGCCATGTGGTCCATGATAACTAAAGACATGTAAAGACATAATTACCAGATATAAAGTCATTGCTATGAGGATGTAGAGTCATACTTATAAGACAGCTGAGACAGAATTACAGGATGATGTCTCATGAGATGCAGAAATCATAACAGTGAGATAAGAAAGCCATAACAGATAATAAATCATGACTTAGCTAAACCACAATTATGAGATGCCAAGTTATAATTATAAAAAATAATAATCAATTGTTATGAGATAAAAGTTGCAAAAACAAGTTGTATTCAATAATTCATTTTTTATTTTAAAAAGGATAAACTATACGGTCATATGTTCATAATATGCTAGCACTATTAGAATAAAAATAATGTTTTATAGACACAAAACTACTAAACCTGAACTCAGCTATGACAAAGTGCTGCACCCCTGAATTTCTATGTCGACCCTCACAATTCTGACTTGACAAAAACCCTTAGTTTCCTAATATATTCTCATCATGGTTTAAATAAACATCACATTATTTATCCAAACCATAAGTAAAAGCACAACTTTTCACTGTTAAGTGTGATTTAAAATAGAAAGTTAGTTTTTGTGGTCCTCTCTCTGACTTTCCTCACGTTTCTCCTATAGATATAGGATAAACTAAGTGAGCTGTGTATAACTGTGTTACAGAATGTAATTTAATCTGTGTGTCGCACAATTACAGTAAAATCGAATCTGATTTTAGAAACAACGAGGCATGATCTGATTTCACTTGGGGAGTGAAAATTCCATAATTGCTGTAACGCAACACCTGGAAACTCTTAAGAGCACGTGTGTGTGTCCATAAAGGACAACACGTTTACAAAAACGTAGATTGACGTTAAAAGTAGTGGGGGAAGTTTTGTATCCTTAGAAGAAATGGTGGATTAGTTTTCTTAGGCCTGACTTTAAACAAATCTCATACAAGTTCATCAGCTACTTACACAGCAATCCCTGCGGTGCACATGCCTGTTTATTTTCTTTGGAATCCTTTGTGTGTGCCTTTAGGTCTGTTTGTGTCCATATTGGTATGCCTGACAGGGTGTGTCTATTTGCTGAATGGCTGGTAGGACAAAGCTTGGGTCAAGGTGACTTGGTGAATCAAAACAAGCTAATTAGCGACTAACCTAATTAGCTTGTCTACCAACACATGGGAAAAAAAATAAAAATAAAAAATAAATCACCCTCCCATCCCTTTCTTCTCCCGCCACCCATTTCGTAATGAAATATGGGTCTCCTCTTCCTCCTTCCTTCTTCTTATCATAATCAGTCCCTTCTGGGGATAGACTCAGAGTTTAACCTCCTCAAAGTCAATTTACCTTCCTACCTCTCTCTCATCGTTGCCTCTCTCTTTTCTCAGTCAGTCCCTGTCCTCAGCCTCCATCTTCTTTTCACTGTTTTCTCCTCACTCCTTTGTAACTTTCACAGCCCTCGGTCTCACGCGCCAGGGGCCGAAGAGCTGGCGCAGAGGTATATCTCCTCTCCTTCCTCCGCAGGCCTGCTGCAGTGGAATTTCATTAATAACAAATACTGGCTTCACACATCATTTTGGACCAGTTGTGTCTCAGAAGAAGCTGGTGCGATACGATCAACATCCCAAACTGCCTATAAAACAGTAAACACAATTTTTCATAGTTCATGAAGCATCAACATAAAGGCGAGGATATTTAATTCTCGAGCGTCCTGCTCTGGGCGGCATGGCAGCGCAGCGGTTGGAGCTGTCGCCTCCAAGGGAAAAGGTCACAACATAACTGGCGCGGGGCCTTTTTTAAAAAATGTTCTCCACTTGCATGTGTGGGTTTTCTACAGGTAGTCTGGTTTCCTCCCACAGACAAAAAAACAGAATGGTATGTGAACTAAACTGGCTTCTGCTAATTCAATTATCACACGTACTGGACTGGTTTGTCACTCCTTCATTAAATGAAGTTTTAGGTATTCAGTCATTATGACAGGGATTAGTATTCACAATAAACACCCCCACACACACTTTTAAATTATTTAGGTTTCCCTTTAATTCTTGTAGAATTTTGTGTTTTTATACTTTTGCTTTCACTAGTTTTGAGAAATGTTTTGTGACTGAAATATCTGAGCTCAGAACTAACAGAGAATGAACATTTGATTACAGACCACCAAGAAAATGGATCAGTTTTTTTTAAAAATTACACGTTAGAAGCTGAATTTATTCGTTTTCTTCATCAGTTTTTTTATTTTTCTCCAAAAAATGCAAATCTAAAGATTAAATTTGAAATTTACAAATCAAACTTTTTGTACATTTTAAAATACAAATATGAATACACAAGCCTCTTGTGTTCATGTGATTTCACAGTTCAAGTTTTTTTTTTATTGTCATTGCATCACATGTGGTACATGAGGTGGAACTAAAATGTGTACCCAAGGTCTTCTGACTTTGCTGCAAAACTTTCCCTCCATTTGCAGAGTGGTTGAAATAACAGTGTTGACTTCCGGAAAGTGGACTGATGGCTTCTGGGTAACATGGTTCTTTAGACTGGCAAAACGGTGAAGGCTTAATGAAAGACAACTATAAAATGGCGGCACATTTATTTTTTATTTTTTGGCATATCATATTTACATGTACAGTACAGTACTTAAAAAAAAAAATAATAATAAAACACCATACACGATAAACGAACTGCAAAGTAGCTAGGGACCGTAATTTGATACACATGTAGACCAGTGATAGTTATATAAATTATTTCGTAGCTGGTGCATCAAAGAGGCGTAACCGGAAGGCGTGGCCTGATGACAGACGTTGTTATACAAAGCATGTTCTGTTGAGAATTTCAGTTCTGCTGTACCATAGATGATCATTATTGTTCATCATTCAGCAATGAGGCAAGAGGACCAGTTCTCACAATGTTTTAAAGAGAGACAATGGCGTTACCCCTGTTATCTTGATGTGGGGAGCCATAACACCACTAAGATGATTCTAGGGACTCTGATGACATAAAGTCAGTGACATATTGTGTCTACACATCTGACTTGAGACCAGCAGTGTGCCAGTACTGCATATTCTGTTATCCATTTGATCTGATGTAATCATTGCAATAAACCCACTTGACCTTTGAACTCAAATAATTTTGTTTCATTTCTACCACTTTGTCTGGATGCTTACATTTATTTTGTCAGTGAGCATATATTATCCCTTTAAGCTGTAAAATGGCTCAGATCTAGTATGTGAAAATATGTGGATATGCAAATTAGCCCTCTGATTCCTGCACCTGCTGCTGCCTGTAGCCCAACACTTTTTTCCTTCTGCATTTGAAAAGAAGCTTAGCTGCAGCTGGTCAACTGCTCTCCAACATGTTTGAGGACACACTAGTCACCACTGCAGAAAACAAAAGTACAGTGATGATTTGTGAAAATGTGCACACTAAAATGAGATATTTTTAGCACAACATGACAGTATACTGTTATATAACAGTA
>JARVGV010000645.1:15572148-15588759 GCA_031762435.1 Hypsolebias longignatus | reverse complement strand
AAAATGACTCCAGGCTCAACATTTTAATAATAATTAGTGCAATATTTTTTTTTATAAACCTTTACCAAAACAAAGAAAAACAAAATGATAATAAGACACATAGTCCTGCCAATTAACATGCAATTTTACACAACTTGTTCGAAAAGAAGCAGGTAGAAGATAAAGATCTTATGATTTCCTCGTCACACATCAATATACAATCAATTTAGTCTGAACTGCTTTATTTAATTTTTAATTGTTTAGTTTTTGTTTGAGGATGTCAAGGGCTAGACGAAGATAATTTACTAGTTAGTTTTAATCAAATTTAGATTACTTGAGGAGTGAAGGATGATGGGATTTGAAATAGATACGGAAATGGCTCTAAAATAAAATAGGCTTGAATAAAAGTTTTTATTCTTTGTCTGTTTAGATCTTAATTTGCATGTTTTGGTGGTTTTCCTATATTACATGTTTTGACAGAAGGGGAAAGCACTTAGTGTTGACAAAGCCAGTCATTTACTGGAAATTTGTCATTTCCTAAAGGACACTTAAGCAAGGTGGAGACTCTTCAGACTGAATAACGACTCTGTATTAAATGACGGCATCGATCTGCTACAAGCTGCAGCTTTAAATCTGGCTGTGTCACTTTTAAAGCTTCTGCCCCTCAGTGGATATAAATGCTAATATATCTGTTATTGTAGCACTTTTGTTAATATTGCATTATTTCTGCCACGCTGCTGCTCTTTAGCATGGCATTTTCTATTAGCTGTAGGCTAATAGCTGGCTAACGGGCTAACATTAAGCAGGCTAATGTGTCTGTTAATGTTGCATTAGTGGTATTTCAGCTTTTCATATGCTTAGTTTTATGGTTTAAGGGCAAAGTGCGTCTGTGTTTTTGACATTGTTGGCACACACCTACACTCCTTGTGTGTGTGTGTGCACTCTATATGGAGCCAATGAGATACATTTCCATTTCAAAGTGACGAGTCAGCAGCAGGAGAAGCTACTTTCTTGCGTTAATGTGATTTTAAGGGAAAAGTGCGACAGTGAGTCACGCACAGAGAGAAATACAGCACATAGAGCCTCAGTAATAATTACTCTGCACTTTGTCAAGGGGCTCAGGTTGTTTATTAGTGTCTCTCCTCGCTCTCTAAATGACAACCTTTCTCGAGCTTCCTGTCGATCCACCTGCACTCATGTGTCTGTCGCTTATCTTTGAAACAGTTCTGCGTTTTTAATGCTTCTGGCATTAACAGGCTTTCTGCTGGAGAAAGTACACGAGTATACCGTAAGTTTAGAAGAATAACAGTGAATAAAGCCTCCGTGTGCAACCTGTGGCTGACTGTTTGTCTCAGCTACCAAAAGGAGAAACGCTTGTGGTTGGGGTTACAACAGGAGGCGTTATGGAGACAAGCGAGGGGATTGCTTTGTGCCCGGGTGCCTCTTTGTGTGTAAATGTCCACACGTAGGCTAAAAGTGTGTGTCGCCGCCACGTCCCAGCATCATTCGTATGAACGCAGCTTTTCTGTGCGCAACCGAGCGGGAGCTGTACAAGCTGCGTGTCACAATAATGTGGTGCTGCAAGTCGAGAGTGAATTTGTTTGTTTTGAATGTATGTATGTGCATTAGTGTTTGCTTGTGTACACAGGCTTGCATGAGTGGGTGTCTTTGCTTCTGCGAGTGAGTCCATGCGAGAGAATTTAAACGGCGCGTTTCCTTAAAGTCATAAAGTTTGTGTGCGCAAAGGAACGGAGGCAAATCGAGGCATCCGAACAACTCAGTGTGAGCGTGTGCTCATTGTTGCAGCATTTCATGTGTGTGTTTTTTAGCTATTAACCTTCATTATTGTTTGTGGGTTTATGCAAATTTAGCTGAGCATTTTGCATGTGAGCTTGAGTATATAATGCGTTAGCCACAGGCTATCACTGCTCCAACAGCAACGCTCATATTCTATCTATTTTTAATGGTTGGTAATGGTAGCTAGTGTTGAACCTTCATCGTGAGCACACGGCAGAGTGTACAAATCAGCTGTGACACAGGAGACAGGAGAAGGGAGGCTGAAAAATAGATTTGAATGCAGAGGGAGAAGAAACAGGAAGTGGTGTTAATAGAGGTTAGCTTGAGAAAACCAAATACATTGAGACAGAACTGTAAAGGTCCCAAAGCACACTGTGTCACTGCTGCAGCTCTGCATGGAGGACAGTGTGTGAAGACGAGGAAGGAGGTGAGAAACTGGCCAGCAGGCCTGCAGTACTGACTGATTGATTTACTGGCTAAATGATTGGCTGGTTGTTAAACTGATTGACTGACTTGCTGGCTGATTGCTTGTGTTGCAGGCTGGCTATGTGGCGAACTGAGACAAATGTTGGTTTTTGAAAGGCGCTTTTTTATTATTATTTTTTTTACAAGGCACCTCAGTAAGGACTGAACAAGAGAAGGTAGAAAGAACTGATAAAAAGGATAAAAAAAAAAAGGCAGAAGCTTTTAATTGTGTTTAATCTCAACAAACATACTGATTGGAGTTAGTTTCCAGGGTCCAAAGGCCATGAAAGGTTCTTAGCATTTAATGGCTGTTAAATTGCCTCTTGTTAAATTTAAATTTGATTTGTTTCCATTAAAAGACCACAATGCGCTTTATTGGCAGCGCTTCCTTGAGCGATTCTTGAGGGAAATCTAAGGATTCAATCCGCTGTAATCCAGTAGAATGAAATCAAACAAATCGAACTGAATTGTATTGAACTAAACTGGATTACACACGACAATAGAAACATTCCAAACATTTATCAATATAAACAAAAAAAATGAATAAAATGGCTTGAAATTAAGATTTTTTTTTTGCTATGCGCACAGGTAAAAGTGTAAAGTGAGCATTGTTGCTCTGTCAGGTCATCACAGAAATTAATGATGCGATGGAGAAAAACGGGCAAGAAAATATGAGCAAGTTAGGGGAGCAAAAGAATGAGTGAAAAAGAGATGACGATATAAAGAAGGAGGAATATTTGAAGTGGGATAAGGAAATAAGAGTTATGAAAGGCAGCAGGACTCAAGCTAAATCAAACACACACAGTTGCAAAAAACAGATTTTGCTTTGTCCTTTACAGACCTTCAAATCTGAACAGTGTCAATTGTTTTTTTTTTTTCAAATCTGACAAACGAGGGCTAAACAACATGGCATTTCTGACCGTTTTTTATTTTTTTTGCTCGAGTGTTTACTGATTTTAAATAAAGCAAACACATTTACCAGCACTATGAAGAGGCAGGAAAGACTCGGATGCTGGCACTCAGAGAAGTGGGGCAGTCAAACCAATGTCTCAGGAAGTCAAAAACATGACATTGGTGACATCAGTGTAAAGGAAAAAGAGTGAGGGACAGAAAACACATCATCATTCTGAATTATTTAGATATGAATGAGTGACAGTTTGCAATATGTGCTGAAATTATATGGTGAAACTGGCATTAAAGCATCATTTTTGTGTTCATTTGAGTTGGAGAAATGATTGCTGCAAGACGGACAACAGTGCATTCAGGTTATCTTGTACTTCTTCCCATAGAGCAGCCTGGCTTTTGCTCACATTTGTACCAATTCTGCCACAAACGGATGTGCACAGATGAAATGAAGCACATCTTCAGCACATTAGAGAATGATGAACTTCTTTAAGGAGTTCTAACATGTCTTGAATGTCAAGAAGCAAACAGTTCCTTCTTCTCCACCCATTTTATTTTTCCTTCCCTCTCCTCTCATCCAGAATCTCGTCTCTTCTTTCATCCCTTTTGCTCTTTTCACTCGACTTATGTCTTCACGCTTTCCTCTTCCCTGATTCTTCACTTTGCTTTATTATTTTTTTCATTTAATCTACTATTTATTTGAAATATTCCCTCCTGTTCATTTTTGCTGATCTGTTTGATTCTCGGGCGGCGCTGTTGGTAGAGCTGCTCTATCAACAGAGCCGCCCGAGAGTCAAGAGGATCAAGGTGGAGCAGCGTTAGAGAAGGTGGGCCTGTGATCGGAAGATCACACCTGCACTCACACCTGCCTCCACCCTCATTTGCCCCTGTCCAGGCCCTTAAGCAAGACGTTTAACCCACCATCTGCTCCTCCAGGCACCCTAGACAGCAGCTTTCTGCCCCACACAGAGGGCTGTGGTAGCTCGTGGTCTGTGGTTGCATCAGGAATGGCATCTGGCGTAAAAAAATATTGCAAAGTCTTCGTGCGACTTAGTTCTCTGTGGTGACCTCTGTTGAAGGGAGCAGCTGAAAGAAAAACACAACTATTGATAGAGCTGCTGCCTCTCAGCGAGAAGGTTGCAGGATCGAATCCCGGCCTGGAGTCGTTCTAGGTGGAGCTTGCATGTTCTCTCCGTGCATGCGTGAGTTCTCCAGTTTCCTCCCACAGACCAAAAACATGTATGTTAGGCTGATTGGTAACTCTAAATTGTCCCTAGGTGTGAGTGAGAGAGTGAATGTTTGTTGGGCTCTTTGTGTCCCTGTGATGGACTGGAGACGTCCACAGTGTCCCCCGCCTCTCACACAGTGACTGCTGGATATGGGCACCAGTGACCCTTGCGATCCAAAAAAGGAAGAAGCGGGTGAAGATGATGGATGGATGTTTTGTTCTCAATTTTTATTACTTTGCTCTGTTTGCAAGTCTATTTCTTCTCTTTGATTGGTCAAACACCCCCCCCCCCCCCATCTGCTTAACTTTCCTCATATTCTCATATTCTTATCTCTTGCTTGGTCTTCCCCTTGCTCCCTCTGTGTCTCTCTGCCCTTTCGAGTCCTTTGATTAGGTTGTTGGCATTTTCATTGAGATGTCTATATGACCACGGGAGTAACTCTCCTGTCACAGTCTCGTCCGGCCTCTTTCTACATCTTCTCTTTCTGTCTCTTCATTTTCCATTTCTGCTACGCAGCATTTCCTTCCTCATCTCCCTCCCCAACCTTTTATTTTTTCCGACTTTATTTTATCCTCCTCCTGTGCTGCTCTCTTCCATCTGTAATCTTCCCCTCTTTCTTTCGTCTCTTTCCCTTAATGTTTATTTCTGTTTTCCTGTGGTGGCACCAGAGCAAAACTATTAGTGGGGCATTAATTTCCTGAATCACGGACCACGTACATTTTTACAAATTGTGTTTCATTTTCTGTGAAAATTAAACAACATATGTTGCTTGATATTGAATTGATTGCTGTTGTTATTGTTATTTTTGTTGTGTGTGTGTGTGCACAAAGGTGTGCCCTTTTTCTCCCTCCCGCAGGTTGAGGTTGTGTCTCATGAAAAACAGTCCAGTCTAATAAATCAGAGAAAAGGGCGGCTCCCACACCCATAAACTCCACCACCCGACAGGTGTCTAGATTGGATTTATAATTTGATTTGAAGTAATAATTCTCAAATAATGCTCCAGATTAACAAAGTTAAATTAGAGGAAAAAAGTTCACTGAAGTAACTCTAAAAAATACAAAAGTGAAAAACCAATTAAAAAAAAAGAAAAGAAAAAAAAGGTACAAGCAGAGATTTAACCCACAAACACCTGGTTACCAACACATTGCTTTAACCATCAGAAATACTTAAACAAAACAACAAAAAAGGTTGAATCATGTCATCTGGACTTCGTTTTTTTGTTAAAAAGAAACGTTTCGCCCCTCATCCAAGGGGCTTTGTCAATCTTAAACAAAACCTTACCATGTCAGCTAAAATGTCTCATTTTTTGAATTTCCTTTGTTCTCAGTTTTCTATTTTATTTTCTGGTCCTCTCTGTCTGTTCCAAAAGGATTTAAACAAGATTTCTACACTGTTGGACTCAGCAGGTTTCACTGCTACTATTCCTGCTTTAGAACTTGTATCAGGTTTAGTGTTAGTGGTTGTTTTAATGTGCTAAAATCAGCCAAATGTGTCCACAGGGAAGAAAATCAGAGGATCCAAATGAGACTCTATTGGAATTGGTTGTTCGGATCAATGGTGATATGTTCCATGGTAAAAGTAAAAAAAAAAAAAAAAAAATGAACTAATAAAAATCATTTAAAATGCCATTTAAATTGGTCAAAAATGGATAAAAAATACACAGAACAAAACGATACACAGCAATCTCAGGAAATAATTTACTTTGTTTAACAGGAGGGACTACTTTATATTGCAAATTTATTTATTTTTGCCTGCCCTTATAAACATGCTGTTTCCACCTCTGCACTTTCATTCTTCTTGCCTTTTTTAAACACTCATTTCCTCCTTTTGTATTTCCTGAACCACAACCAGAGATCATTTGTCTAAATGTCAGATGGCCACACCAGCCAATGTTGGTATTATAAACAGCTTTCTGGATGATAACGTGGAAAGAGAGACACAGGGAGTGAAAGAGTGCAGGCAGGGGTGAGTGTGGGGTGGTGCGGACTGGGCTGATGCTGCAGTTTTCTTGTGTTTCTGGCAGCAAAGCAAAATTAGATGATGTCTGAGAATGGAGAGAAATGTTTGAAAAATATTAGTGGTGTAGAACGGCGGTAAGAGGAAGGAGAGAATGAGTTGGCTTTTAGAGAAGACGAAAAATGAGATAAGAGAAGTTGAGCAGAGAGGACAGGGTGGGGAAAATGGGAGGATAATGAGAAAAAAAGAATGAAAAAGAGGGAGAGTCTGCTTGCCTACATTGCCTCTAATCTGTTGATGGTTGAGGAGAAGCAGACAATAACCCATTATCTAAGCTGCAGCAGTATGGCACAGCAGCGCGTTTGCATAAGACATCTCCAGGATGCACTCATACAGAAACAGATTGGCATACAAATCAATAGTTTACCTGAGGCAGATAATAACATATCACCACACACAAAACCATCAAGTTAATAGAATGCAAAAATTCAACGTGAGTAAAACATGCAAGGCCTTCATAATCACAATATTTAAATTGACAACAAAAGCCTTATAAAGCTGAGTAAATAGTGAAATGTTGTTTTATTAGATAAATATTGGATTTAGATTTGGTGTAATTGGCAACTTGGATGATCACCTTCTCATTGCAGATGTGGCAAATTTTCTCCATTAAGCTATAAAGTTTCTCTTTTTTACATAGTTATATTTTTTCCCGCAGCAATGCTGTGGTTTAATCTCACAAGGCAACAGGATTCCCATGAAAATCACAAGCTCATGTTAAAAAAAAAAAAAAAAAAAAAAGCAAATAAAAAAAAAAAAAAAAAAGGAAAGAAAGTTTAGAATAAAAAATTTATTTGCACCGAGCTCCAAACGTGAACGTCTGAAATACAAATCAAGCCAAGCTATTCTGGAAGCTTCAGGTGGGATTTAGGTGTGATGTCATTCGACAATGGTGGCAGATCTGTGGGATTTTGCTTGGTTCATCTGATTGTCTGACGGGAGCTTAGTGACTTTTAACTGGCAGACACTTCTCCGACTCACCTGATGAGTGTGCTGTGATAGTGTGGGACCTTGTTCAAATGGTTCCCAAAAGACTTCCCTGTTGGTTCTGTGAAACATAGCATCTGTTGTCAAGTTTTATGAGGCATGGCTCTGCAACTAATCTCATGACATTATTGTTTGTAGATGCTCATCAGAATTCAGTCAGCTGAACCAAAGCTCAGAAGTTAGGAACCTCGAACTATACCTTTGGTTTATTTACATCATATCCCCAAAAGGGCCACACCCAGTAAAGAAAGTGGCTCTATGTGATTTGCAAGGAACTTTCAAACAGCTAAGCACAACTATGATTGTCAGCTGTAATTTGTAACATCTTGAAAATAATGACATATTTAGATGCATCAAATGTAAAATACATAGTTTTTGTCTATTCTTTTCTTTTTCAGAAAAAAAAAAAAATTTGAAGGTGGGAAGCCTATCATTTTGCCTGTCGTAGCAGCCAATGAGTGAAGGGTAGGTTACACCATGGAAAAATCACCCGTCCATAAAAGGGAGACACATGACAAAGACAACCATGCACACTCTAACTTACACCATTAGGCATTGATTCGCCCTTGTACAAGAAGTCCAAGTCAATTTTATTGTCTCATCACATGTGGTGCATGAGGTGGAACGACATTATGTACACAGGTCCCAGCTACACCCAACAACAGCAAAAATATGAAGTGTAAAAAGAAATGGTATATAAGGATCTAAGATATACACTAAAATAATACGCCAAACGGTACGCCAAAAGCTCTAACACTAATAATGCAAAACAGTATGGCGTAACAGCAGCCCGAACATGAGTCCATGCGAGCAGATGGATATGAATAAATAACACAGCATGAGATAATCAGCAGCATAGATAATCAGCAGCACAAATAAGTCACATAGCACCAATTAAAGTGGCATTACAGTGATGTTTTTCTTTCCTTACAGTGATTATCCTTAGCCATTTAGTTATTATCTTCTGCTATTCGTATCTATATTGTCATTTTTTTTTAATTTTATGTTTTGCTTTGTGCTTTGCTTGTTTGTTTTTGCTGTACAGCACTTTGGTTGGCCTTATTGCTGTTTTACTGCTCTATAAATAAAGCGGTATGGTGTGATATTATCCTGGTTAGGGATTCATGAGTCTTAACAGCTTGAGGGTAGAAGCTGTTCCTCAGTCTAGTTGTTTTACACTTAATGCTCCACAAACTTCTGCCTGAGGGGAGCGGGGCAAAAGTGTGTGCTGGATGAGTGGGGTCCTTCATGATGCAGGTGGCCCTCTTCCTGCATCTGGACGTGTAAATGTTTGTGACGATGGGGAGGTACAAGAAGTACCACTTGAGAAAATACCAAGTAATTCAAGTAGGTTTGTTGCAATAAATATTGAAAACAGTAACTTACAAGCTTATAATCATATCTAACATAAGATAACACATTGGCCAGACTTGTAACTCTTATCTTGGTTGAGGAGTACAATTTTAGTTTTGATGGTAATTGTATTCATTGCTAAGAACAGCATCACATACTCTATTGTCTTGGCTCCTCTTCTACTCCACAACAAATGAAATAACTTGAATCAAATTTCATTGCTGTTTTGCAACTTTTGTTGCTAGCATGTTCTGTACGGGCTTTACTGAGGAGGCTTGAGTTGTCACTAGAACATTAATTAATCATTCCAGAGTTTCTGCACGAGTTATCAAAATATTTTCCAGTAGTTATATTGAAGTAGTTTTCTTTGGAGCCAAGATTGTAATGTACTTCAAACACATGTATTTTTGTCTGTTTCTACTGCTTAGCTTTAGTAGCTCATTTAAACACGAATCACCTCTGAAAACGTTATCATTGTTCTCATGTTGATTGTAGCAAAGTTTTACATTTACGTTGTAATGCTGTGCTCATTAAAGCCACTGTAGCTTCAATGTCAGGTCACTAGCTGGTGCAAATACTATAGTCCAATGACAAAAGCATGAGTGCACACTTTTCAGTCTTGAGGATGAAAACAGTTACTGTACATCTAAAATGGGATTACATGAATGTTCATTTGCACTGAGAATGCTGTTGTGTCATTTCAAAAGTTTCAGTGTTAGAGAAAACAGTTGCCATTGTTGTGTTCATGAACAACTGAAACACAACCGAAAAACAAGGCGTTAATCACAGTTCAGCTTGCAACACTTAATTAGCTTGTTATTCTACTTGTAAACAGTTAATACAACATCCTATTCTGAGTAACACTAGAAGAAGCCTGAGTGCAAACATTGGTACATGTACTAGAGTTTGAAAAACATTGACCATGACATGCATTTTAGATAGTGAGAGAAAACCAATGCATGCACTGAGAAAACATACAGATTCCATACACAATTCCCCCCCAGCTGAGATTTAAACCTGCAACCTTCCTGCTGTGATGCAATACCGCAAACCATCTGCACCACCACACTACTTCTTGCTGAACCAGCTCTTTATAAACTTGTTACAGCAGTGGATTAAATCAGCCTTATACTAGCATTTTTCTTTGTACATATTCTGGAAGTTATGTCTAGATGTAAACCAAGCCTGAACATATTAAATCTTACCTCCTAAGGTTTTAACAAAATAAAAGAAGTTACACAGAAATGAACCCTGAGCACGTCAGTGTTCCAGAGAGAATAAGTTTGCATTGAAGCTGAGTGGTGTTTATGTGAAATATGCAAACATATAAAAATGTTTGCCACAAGTTTGATATACATTTTGTAAGACACATTCATAGTTAAAGTCTTATTTTGGTAGTCTCTGTCCCTGCATGTTGCATTCTGTTTTGCTTGTGTTGCTGTGCTGCTGCTGAAATTATCTTGATGGGTTTTACCTACGTCTTGTTCATGCCAATGTACACTGCCTGGCCCAAAAAAAAAGTTGCCACCTGGATTTAACTAAGCAAATATGTACGAGCCTCCTATTGGATAATTACTGCATGGACAATTATCTTTCAGCTGGCAACAAGTTATTTAACCTCAACTGGTGCAATGAATTGCTTCTCATTTCTTAAACAACCATGTCGAAAGACACATCGCGTGGTCGTGGAAAAGAAGTTCGTCTGTTTGAGAAGGGTCACATCATTGGCATCAAGCAGAGAAAACATCTAAGGAGATTGCAGAAACTACTAAAATTGAGTTAAGAACTGTCCAACGCATTATTACGAATTGGAAGGATAGTGAGGACCTATTGTCTACGAGGAAGAAATGTGGCCGGAAAAAAAAATCCTGAATGATCGTGATCGACGATAACTTAAACGTTTGGTGAAATCAGATTGACGAAAAACAACAGTAGCTCTCAGGGCTATGTTTAATAGTGAAACTAAGCGCATTTCAACATGCACAATGTGAAGGGAACTCAAGGAATTGGGACTAAACAGCTGTGTAGCCTTAAGAAAACCACTAATCAGTGAGGCTAACCAAAAGAAAAAAAAAGGCTTCAATTTACTAGGGAGCATAAAGATTGGACTCTGGAGCAATGGAAGGTCATGTGTTCTGATGAGTCCAGATTTTACCCTGTTCCAGAGTGAAGGGTGCATCAGGGTAAGAAGAGAGGCAGGTGAAGCAATGCACCCATCATGCCTAGTGTCTAGTCATCAATGCAAGATCTTGGTGAAAAAATACTGCAACACTGGATGGAAATAGCTCTTGTGACATTGCAGAAGCTTATTGAAACAATGCCACAGAGAATGCATGATGTAATCAAAGCTAAAGGCGGTCCAACAAAATATTAGTGTGTGACCTTTTTTATTGGGCCTGGCAGTGTACAGTATAAGATTCAATCTTCTGGCGTACACTTTTGAAATAAAAATAGACACCTTTCTATAAATATTAAGCATAATTAGTATGGATTTTAGGTCTGGCATTAGCATCAAATGTTTTTGTCAAAAGAGAGCTCCTGTTCAGGTCTTGTAGTTACCAGAAGCAAATAAAAAAAAAAAAAAAAGATTGTTGCACACATTTTCTCACATAGCCTATATTCATTTGTTCAGAGTCTAAGGAGCCAGCTTTTAACTGGCTCATGGTTGGGTTATTTTTTTATTTTTTATTTTTTTTTTAGTTCAGAGCTGTCAGGCCCATGAGGAATCTGTAGTTCAATTCTTTGCTATCTGCTTGCCTGCTCCCTCTTTGTTTTACCTACATTCTCTATCACAAAACTAGACAGTTAATTCCCCCTCTATGTCTGAAGAACCAGTTTAGATTTTATATTTATGATATCTCAAAAATTATCATATCCTTTCCTTGTATTTGATGATATAGTTCACATATAACTACGTATTCTACTTGTGTATCTCTGTTCCCGCACAGATGAATGATGAGCGCAGAGGAAATGCCACTGTGTAAATGTCAATGCAAGACTCAATACCATCATTCTCTGGGCTGTTGTTCTCATGGCTATTACCCCTGTGAGTGGAGAGTGCAGTGAGCTGAGGGCTTAGAGTGCAAAACCGAACAAAGCATCACAGCTCAAAGTTCCACAACTTTTATTTCATCGTGCCCGTGTCTAAATGTGCATTTTTTCCCCCTCAAAGATCAAAAAGGATAAATGCTTCATAAGTAGATATGAAAGACCCTGTTTAATAGTCTGCTTCAGAGGAGCTGCTTGGTTCTAGAAACAGGAGGGAGGCCAGATTTGACACCAGTGCTGTTAAAAAGCTGACGTCACCACACTGAGTAAGACAGAGAACAGAGAGAGGTGTCACATATCCAGCCTTCTCCTCTCTTCTCCTCTCTTTTCCTCGACTGTACAAGTCATTTTGTGACATCCAGTCGCCTGCTGGTGTGGAGTTGTTTAGGGGACATGAAGAGCCTTCTAAATGATGGCTAAATTTAACTAAATGACTTCCTCCACTCATGTCTGATATAATGTTCCCCCCTGCTCATCTCTCTTTCTCTGCATTTATCTATCATTGCCTGATCCTTTTGGCTGTTGTCCTTTTTCTTCTCCTTCCTCTTTGCATGCTCTCTTTCCCGAACCGAAGTGTGATTTCCATTTTGCAGTCTCTCTCTTGCTCCCAACAATTTTATCTTTTTTCATTTCAGTTTTCCCCCCTCCTTCTCTCTCTCTCCATTTTTTTCACTCAGACCTTTCAGCTAATCGTTATGTTTTGTCTACTTTCTCCTTGCATAAAAAGGTTAGGCTGTTCTCCGACTGAGGCCTTAATGAGGTGCCTTTAGAGGAATCTTCTTTTATTATATTAGATAAGTGAGCTGGCAGTTGTCAGTCTGCGAGTCTGTCTGTCTGATCTATCTACTTTGTGCCTGTTTCTTTCTGTAATAATGTGCCTTTGACTGAAAGCGCTGACTAATTAGATGATAGATCTTTTACCCGCATGTTATGGTCAGAAAATTGGAAAAGGATAATTGCTTGTAGATCAGCTGTCAATTGTGACTCCAGCAGCCAACCAACCAGCTTTTGTGGAACTCTATTAATCCTCAAACAACCTTGCTGCAATCTCACCTAATTACTTAATTTATATGTATAAAGTATACCGCCCATTAGATTACTATGTACATTAGGTTACCATATAATTATATCATAAAATAATGAAATATATCTTTGAGCCTGTAATTCATATATCACACTACACTCAATCCAATTACTGTGTTAGCGGTTTATGATTTATATACTGAAACAGTTTCAAAAGTAATGAACCAAGACAATTTATTGAAACTCTAACCTAGCTGAAAAATGTCTATATGTTTTCATGAAAATACTATAAAATAAAATACCAAAGCCCATTTCCCAAATAGACATGTTAAACGTCCAAGGAATTGTTTTGAATTAATCGTAAAGTTGGGAGAACTTTAAAGACGATTCACATGGTTGGACAAAATCTACATCATTCACAAAACACGTGTAAAGCAGCAGAATGAATGTTGTCCCTTGACACAAATGGGTCCCCCACTTTAAACAGACAACACATTTTTATTAAATCTTCACAATAACTAACCTGTCTCCAGTGAGACCTGTATTATATTCACTTCAAAATATAGAAAGTGATGTAAAATACAAGTGACGTCACAGTTCAAAGTGGGGACAAGGACCCAGATGCAGGACAAGCCTGCAGAAGAAATTTATTACACACCAAGAGAGCCACAAAGGAAGAATAAACAAAATATATTATAAACAGACACAGCAACAATAATTTGGCAGTAAATAAAGGGTTTGTGGCTTGATGGGAGAAGTAAAGATTAAATCAAGGCATGTTTGTGATTAACAAAATAGGATCAGACGTATGAGGAGAGCTGCATGCAAATTTTAAATCAGAGGCTATTGAACAATTAACAAAATCCTATCATACAGCAGGAACATATTATCTGATATCATCCATTTACCTACATATTTTGCTTAGTTGTGTCTTTCTTCCTGTAATTATTTTAGACTTTGTAGAAAAGACTGAGGCGATGTTCATTCTCAGAAAACTACAAAAGAAGAGGTTATAATAAAACTGTTCAACAGGCCTTTACAAAGGTGCCCCAGCAGGAAGGTGGCAACGTGACCGTACATGCTGACATCAGCAACAATTTGATTTCCCACCTCCATGTGACTTTAGGACCAAACTATACCGACCGTCTTATAAATGGGCTTGGGTGATCTACGAGGATATATTGCTCAGCCATGAACAAAGAGGTCATGAGCAGGTGGAGCATATTCAGCGGCTTTGGATGTTATCAGCTCATTAAATGGACGCTATTGTCCCTCCTACCTCTTAGCAGTTTTAAAGTTACATTTGTATTGCTGATAATATGCAGATTGGCACATGGGTAAAACAGGAAGTGTTTTTTTTTTTTTTTTGGTCAGCTTTATGAAATCCTTTTCCTAAACCTAACCTTACACCTGACCCAAAGCACTGACTCTAAATGTAACCCCATTACCCTTGTCCCTACCTGGACAATTGAGCCTACAAACCTTTTTTTTTTCTTGTGCCTAAACTTAACCAAGAGCCCTCAGACCCTTTACTCTGAACCTAACCACTATGATCAGCGCTAACAATGCTAACAAGATACCTTTAAAACCACTAGGAGGTACAGGAGGGGCAGTCTGAATGCTACATATGAGGTGATAACAACTGATAATAGGCCATTTAATGGCTGATAACATTCGAAGTGGGTAGCATATTCTGTATGCTGTTACATGAAACAATTAGTGTTTTCACTGGTTACAAACATTGATGAATGCTTCATTAGAAGGTAGCCTCGATTGAGATTTGTTTGTCCCTGGGAATGATTTGGATTATTTCAGTCAGTCTGTTGGATACTTGCCTTGTTCATAGCACATAATTGCAATTTTCTATACCTTGAGAAATTTAAAATGCTTAAGAATCAATTTAGCATAAATCCTCTGTTTTTTTTTTAACCAGAAACTGTTGGCAAATAAAATATATATTATATTATTTAATTTTACCTATCACAAAACAACAGCATTGTTTCGTTAATGACAATAAACAAAGCATTTTGTTCCATAATGATATAAGCCCCAGAAAAAATGCTGCAGTGTTGCTGTTTACCTGGTTTATACTTTCACAGATTCAGTGAACTATGGACATATACAGTTTCATTTGGAAAAAAAAAAAAAAAAAAAAAGGGCTGTGTGTATTTTATCAGTGACATAACATATACATCTTTTCAGTGGAGTTTTGTGCTAATTAGCCATGTGCTACATTAAACATACCTGTTGGGACTGATCTAACAGCAGAGTTAGTGCCCCCTAAAAAAAGCTTGAGACTGGATTGGAACATCTCTACATATAACCCACATTTTTATAAATGTTAGCTTTTTTTTCCACTAGACTTCTCCATCCTTAATTCTGCTGGATCATTTTTCTCTGCATGGAAGGTGTGTAAGTGAAATCTTTTACCCAAGAAAATCCCTGTTATGGAATGAATGCAGCCTGTGAGTGAGATCCATTTAAACATGGTTTCATCAGTTACATACAGACATCCACACTGCCTTACAAAAGAACCAATCGGTTCACCTTGGCCCAACAAGCTTTTCTCTCTTCACTTTGCTCCGTCAACACGACTGACTATTAATCAGAGTATTATTTATTGCTGAATGAGGAAATCATTTATTGATACGTCTCATCCAGCATGTCATTAAAGTTTGTCGTTTGTTTTAATGAAACGCTGCATAAAGATTTTGACACACTGGTTGGTGGGAGTAATCACATTTATGAAAAGTGTGAGCCATCTCACTTGCCAATTAGAAATTATAAATTTTTAATAAGCTGTGGATTAGGCGGTTCAACAAAACATTAGCTTTATAGTACAAACTGATCATTTCCTTCAAGGGAGATGGGATTTACTTGAGGCGATACAACTGAATTTGTTCTGTGAAGGTTAGTAAATGTTACGGTTACATGGTTTAAATCATATATTTTCTCCCTTCTACCATGTTTAACATACATTCAGTGCAATGCACATCACTGTGACACCAAACAGCTCACCATATTTCTTCAAAACATACGGTAACTATCCTCCACCTCACATACTTCCCCACAGTTTATCACCTCCTCCTCCTTACAATATGGATGGATCAAAAACAAAGTAAAACTACTCCGTGTGGCCTTTTCTCTGTTAAATTACTACAGTGACTTTGGCATTTTATAGATGTGGTGATAAATTCTACCATAAAATAGAAAATGAGTAAAGTTATTAACACAGCTCTCCTTCTTAAATGTCACAGCAGAGGAGACCATTTCTTCCAGTCCTCTTCACATTTGTATTCTTGCTTAATGTACTTTTATTCTTAAACACTCTAAACTACATTAGATCCTTTTCTGTTTCAGTCTTTCTAAGAAAAAAAAAGACAAAAGTCAAGGCCAGTGACAGAAGGAATCATTTAGTATTTGTACTCTGTCATGTTTTGTTTTTGTAAAACAGTAACTAATAATATAACTCAAATTGGCTCATGCTTCCATCCACTGACGTCATACTAGTTTCTGGCACAAAAGAATAATCTACATAAAAAAGTCTCAATCAGACGTCAGCCATGGAAAACAACTTTAAATGGCTTTTGACATGTATGTTAACTAAAGCTGACCAAACATATTTGCATAACAGTAATTTTGTATAGACCAGGGGTCTGCAACCTTTACAATCAAAAGAGCCATTTTTTACGCCTTCGTTCACTAAATGAAAAGTGTTCAGAGCCGCAACAACGTGCTACAACTGTGGTTATCAACTGGTGGCCCATGGGCCACTTTAGCTTTGTTGGAAGGGGCTTTTGTGGCCACTAGG
>JARVGV010000645.1:15399587-15412872 GCA_031762435.1 Hypsolebias longignatus | reverse complement strand
ACTGAGCTGAATACAGCATCTCAGACTGAGGAAGTCTTTCGGACGAAAGACGAAACGTTTCTACTTTTTTGTTTTGTATTTTGAATGTCCAGAGGACCAGACTTAGCTTTTTTAAGTTTCAATGAGATGAATTTGTCCAGAGAACTTGGCTTAACCTTGTTAGATAAAGTCAAATGTGATATTTCACATTAGTAAGTGGACTGTTTCGGAGCTTTTTGAGCTAACCAGAATACTCAAAGTGCATTAGAGCACAATCTGTGGCCTCATTTACGGTACTCATCCATCCATACAGCATTCAACTACAGCTCTACAAAGATAACCTGAATAAATAATTTAAGACTAATCAGTGCTTTAAATCACATCCATACACTGACTAGGCACACAGAAGCAGTGAGGGGTTTAAAGTTTTGACCAGGGACTTTGACATGTGACTGCATACTGCCAAGAATCAATCCATCTCTTTCATTGGAGGATGACTGCTTTAACCACTGAGCCCCTAATTTCACCCCTCATTTGTATACAGAAGGCTGTATAAAACATTAGAACAACTGGGATGCAGTCAAGAAAGAGAAAGCACCAAATATTAAAGTAAAAAAAATCTAATTGTTCTTTTAAGAGATCAATGAGCAACAACTTCAGCTTGCCTAAGACCAACCCAAACTACTTTGTTGTTCTGTGAACTCTGCCCTCTTTGAGCTGCTGTCCTACATTCCTCATGTTTCCTCTACTGCAGCTTGTAGATAATGGGCTGTCCATCTACAAACTACACATGAACAAGTCCCACGTCATGTAATTCACATCTAAAGCACATTAAGTGTGCAGGTGGAGTTAGGACTGAACAATGTTAATGTGTTTGTATCAACTCGTCTTTCAGTGGAATGCCATCAAAATAACACCACTGAAATAAACAAAACTAATGTTACAATGTTTAAAAGGTGTTTTCAATTAAAAAGATAAAAGTATATATCCATTATCTTTATCTGGTTCTTCTTTTTCGGATCGTGGGGGGTCACTGGTGCCCATATCCAGCAGCCACTGTGCAAGAGGCAGGGGACTGCACAGGTCATAATGGAGAGAACATGCAAAATCCACCCAGAAAGGCAGTGTCTGTGTTTAATTTGTTATTTTGGTTTACAATGTTGAAAGGAGCTGCTATCAGATGAGCACAGGGACATCTCTCCACCTTCAAGAAGCTCTTAGAAATCTTGATCTCATCAGTAACACCTCTTCAAGCACCCCTGATAAAACATGAACATGCCTGTCGTACCTTGAACACTTCTATTTCAAACCCTCACACATCATTTCAAAATAATACATTCATAATACATTACATCCAAGTATTTTAACCAACTATATCTTTTATGGATAAAAGTGAAAATGAGCAGATGTAATTCTGTTTAGAGCAGTGATTTCTGCTTTGCTACAAAGCAAAAACACTTGAGTTGGTCAAATTGTGCCGTTTGACCGACTTTAAGTTGTAAACACTTAACATAAAAATGTTGCAACTGCAATTATATCCCATAATGTTAATCTGCAAACATGTTTTTGTCTCCTAAATGTACAGTAACTCTCTACAAGCCTACAGGCAGAACCACAGAACTTGATCAGTTCTCCCCTAAAGTCAATAACATTGCTGATAATAGGACCCTCCTATCAACAACAAGGTTTTTAAAAGCAGTCGTGCACTCATCACGACTAAAAAAGCCTGTGGCTGTCAGGGTGAACACTGGATTAAGATGGCATGTCCGAGAGACTTCCCCGTGAAGTGGAAAATGAGTCAGAGGTGCGTTTTGTTTTGAGCACAGCAGCTGCAAAAATGTGAAAACGCCAGGACAGGGCTTCGCATGACGTTTTTGCCATATGTGAACAGACAGTTTAACATTAATACCTTATCCAACAGCAGTGACAAAAGCTCAGCCCTCTTGTGAAAACTGATGACTAATGCTTTGCCCCACCCAACGCAGGCTGAAAATGACTTCTGGGCAAGCTGGCTGGTCTGCTCCAAAATAGCCCTGGCAGCTCTCTAAAGGGTCAGGAGGGATGATGTAGCTCACCTCGTCAGGGACAAGAAAAGTTATTGTATCAAGAGAAGACTTTCAGACAGAAGTGTAAAATGTATGTTCCAGCAGAGAGCTGGAGATGATTGATGTCACTGTGAACGAAGGATAAATGAGCAAACAGACAGCTGAGTAAATTCAAGAGCGATGACGTTCTTAAAACCTGTTGTGCTGGGTCTTCTAGGTTAATGCCACACTTATTTTTTTTTTTTTAATTTATGTCACATTAACACGAGCTCAAAGAAAGCAGCCATTTCAAATTTAAGTTTCTGCTTTTTATCTGCCCAGTTCTGCATCTTAGGTGCTTTTCCTTTCAGAAACAGAGGCACTGATGTTATATTTTAAAGTGCTTGTACTATATTTATAATGCACTGCACACTATGGTAATGCTGGCTCACTTAAAGTATGACTTGGCTTTTGAAATAAACTTGTGGCTATTGCTGGAAATTCAGAAGCCCTCATGGAGGCTCATTTCCTTTTACCATTTTTTTGGTGGCAGCAGCTGTACTTCACACAACCAACATGGCAGCCTAATCTTCAGTCCAAAACCAACTTTTCTTAATTTGACAGATGCACAAAAGGGCTACAAAGTTGATCAACACAACTTGAAGACTTGCTGGTAAAAGCTGTCAGATGAAAGATCAGCTACTGTGAAGCAGCATTTAGTCAGACAACAGCCAAATGTTTCTTCGATAGAGTTTTGACAGGTATCAAACAGGAAGCCTCTCTCCACGTAGGCAGTCCCCAACAACAGTCAAACATCACACAGATACATACCATAAGTCTGACTGAGTGTGTCCTGTATGTTGCTGTATGCCCCCACCAAGAGTTTCTTTCTAAGGCTGCTGACACTCGCTTTAGTCCAAACTGTATGTCAAGAAAAGCCCCATGCACACACACAAACACAAAACAACATACACAAACAGACAGGCATACACGCCTAGTGGTGAAAAACTTGCTGCTCCGCCCTCATAAACCCAGAAGGAGACCTCCTCTTTATCCACCACAGCAGGCTGGGTCGGATTGGACAGCTGGTAATGGTCCACCCACTTGCTTTGCTGCCTTCAAGGGAAAGTGAATAAACCTGCTCAGGGGGGTAACCTTGAACTTGGTCAAGGCGAGGAGGGTTCAAAATGTTTGAAGGGCCGGAGTGAAGATTTAAAGCAGAGGGAGAGTGTGAAGAGTGAAACAAAGCTGAGGCAGATGTGACTTTCAGCAGTTCTGTTTGGTAGTCTGGGTGTGTCGATCAACTCACTGCTTAGGAATCCAGCCTGCAGAGCTGCCTAACCAAAAAATACAGAGTGTGTGTGAGAGCTGTGGACCAAAAAATACAGAGGGAGGGGGCTTTTATCACATGCAGCCTCAACCATAGATGGAGCATATGTTGTTCTAGAACCTGAACATAGTTCTCTGCATTAATGCTGCCTTTCCAGACATGCAAGCTGCCCATGCCACAAGCGCTCATGCAACCCCATACCATCAGTGATGCAGGCTTCTGAACGGAGCGTTGATAACAACTTGGGCTATCCTTGTCCTCTCTGGTCAGGATGACATGGCGTCCCAGTGTTCCATAAATCAATATTTTACATGAACGGTAAGATCGCTCCACTCACGAGGAAATGCAACCCAGAGTGAAAAAGGTTAAATCATGTCATCTGGACCAGTTTCTTTAAGGGAGAAACATTTCGTCTTCCATCTGGAAGACTTCATCAGTCTATGGCCTGCCAACCAGATCTGTCTCATAAGTAGCCTTCATTGCTGTGTTTCAAGCCAACCTCCTGTTGGAATCTCAGAAACAGGTTTTTAACACGTGCAAAAGGACCCATCTGTCCAAAACACTCAATCATCTTGATTAGCAATCAAATGTTTTAGGCCAGAAGGCCGATACCACTCACAGAAACAGCCTGAAGACACCAAGGCCAAAATGGTTCAGAAAAAGGTTTGTGGGCTCAAACCTTTTTCATTTTTCATTCACGGGGGTCGCCAGTGCCCATGTACTGCAATCACTGTGCGAGGGGCGGGGTACACCCTGGATGGATCGCAAGTATATCACAGGGCCACATAGAGGCAAACACCATTCACTCTCTCACTCAACCCTAGGAACAATTTTAGAGTTACCAGTCAGCCTAACACGCATGTTTTTGGTTTGCACGGAAAGAACATGCTAACTCTACCCAAAAAGGCCCCAGGACCAGGATTTGAACCAGGGACCTGCTCGCTGAGAGGCAGCAACTCTACCAGTTGTGGCACTGTGCTGCCCTCAAATTAATCTAACCCAATGTAAATATATAGTGGTGCCGCACTTCTGTAAATTAAAAAAAAGTTCAAGACAAAAACAATTGGACTTTATTTGTAATAGAAGACATTTCGCTTCTCATCCGAGAAGCTTTCTTAATTCAAAGAACGGAGTGTGGGGCTCGAGTTATAAAGCTGAGGTAAGATACATACATACTTCACTACTCACTTCTGCAGTCACGTTTCCTTTAGGCTTCTTGTTCTTGTTCTTCTTGTTCTTGTTTTTGTTCTTTTTCTTCATCGTCTTCTTCATCTTCATTTTTGTAGCCACTTGATGCTAACTAACTTCCATCCATCCGTCATGCTCAACTTTTTCCTGTGTCCAGGGAGGGCTGGAGCCGTTCGCATGGAGGATACAAAACTGCACACAGAGAGACTACAGCTAACAAGATCCAAATCCTAAACCTTATTTATTATTTAAACCACTGTGTGCAGTGAAGACTAAGCATGTTTAAATTATTAGTAGGAATAGCAAGGAATACATATGTTAGTATATGACATCAGTCTTTGGGTAAAAAAAAAAAAAAAAAAAAGGTCAGTAGTTTAGTGTAAGTCAAAAGTTTGTAATAAATTTCACTTACTGAAATTGCAGCCTGGGCAGTTTGAGGAGAAAAAAAGGTTGTGAAAAGAAACACAAAATATCCACAGTTCTTAAGATTTATAACAACAAAATGGTGTCCTTATGTTAATTCTTAGATGTATTCTTAATACTTTAAATGTTCACCTTTAAATTTAGGCAGGTAACAAATATATTCGAAATTCAAATATACATTTATTATATTATTTAACCAATAATCTATGCTTTAGTAATCTGATAAATATATCACGAGCTAAAGTTTGCACTTCTGATATATATATTTTTTTATTTCAAATGTGCCCTTGCAGATATCATGGTTGGTTTGTAGGTGGTCAGCAACCTTCCTCTTAGTAGCAGGAACTGTCCTCAGCAGGCTAAGCAGCATCAAATTTTTATTGGATTTTTTGCTAATTTAAGGCCTGTAAAGTATTTAACTGTTTGATTTTCCCCCAAAATACCCCACAGTTACCACTGGGAGCAAGAAATTATTACTCTACCAAAAAAAAAATATAAATAAATAAATAAATAAATAATAAAAAAAAAAACTTAAAGTGAATTGGGAGGTTTGATCAGCCCTACAAATTCAATTATTAAGTTCATAACATATAGTTATTTCATTGAAGGGACTTCCTGGGGTGAAAATGCATCAAGAGTGTGGCAGCATGAGAAAAAAAATAAAAAATAAAAAAACATACTTGAAACGTAAAAACACAGGGGGTCCTCTGTTGGTTCATTAGAAATGTGTTGATTGCTTAAATGAAGGTTTATTTGTTCAGTGAAATGAATGACGGACAAATAAAGAAACATTTGCTGCATGAAATACATTTGATATTTAAACAATTGTTTTAAAAACAGCAGCTCATTCTGTATGTATGAAGTATGTTGCATTTCACATTTTATTTTATTTGGTATTATTACTTATACTGACCAGTCTTTTAGGCTTTCAAATAAAATACCACATATTTAAGACAACCACACATACCAAAGGAAAGATGATTATATTTTTCAAATATTGGTTGGCATTAATTTTCAGTTTTGTTTACATTAAACATTATGCCATTAAACCTTACATTTATGGACCTTCATTCAAATAAGATTAAAAAATACAAATGAATCTGCACCATCAATCAGACTTTATAATTAAAAACTCCAATCAGAATAAAGATTATTAGCAAATGTCATATGCTTCTTTTCATAAAGTGTTTTATAGAGTGGAGCTCATTCTTGCTTGATATCGACCTGCTATCACTCCACTCCTAACAGTATCTGTGTGCCCTTCATTGAGAATAATAGGCTGGCAAGTTTATTTAAAGCAAGTGGATCCAGCAGGGAAGCTTCTAGAGCAAACAAATCATTAAAGGAAGGAAGGCGTAGCGGAGGCTTTGTCAACTTGGATAGGCAGGTGCTGCTATGTGTGTGTGTGTTTGTGTGTACTGCTGAGGAGAAGAGATACTGAAGGAAGAAAGAGCGACTGAGAGCCTTACACCATTAACCCATATTGACTGGATCACCATAGGAGGCTCTTCACTGTGGGAGTGTGTCATATAATGCAGTCGGTGTTGAAGCCAGACGTAGTCAGCTGCATCGACTGAAGTTGCAATGTCAAATGTCCTGCTGTGTGCGAGTGCTATTTGTGTGTGTGTGGTGTGTTACCGTGGTGGGGTACCAGAAAAGTGTATAGTGATACCACTGTCGTCAGATTGTGTTGTGGAACTAAGAGCTACATACCCTCTTATTGATACAAACATACTTGTGGTTAGTCATGTGATTGTGTAATCAGATTCTCAGCATGTAGAAGGGTCAATGAGAGATCTCAGTCATTTCAATTTATCAACAATTATCTGCTGTATTCGGGTTAACCAGATTGTTATCACAGTAGCGGAAACACATCAGTTGGTAAAGGGTGTGTTCTGCTTTACGCATGTAACGTTGTTGTTCATTGGTTTCATTGGCTACTGCAAAATACTAAGTTTAAGGGATCCAGTCATCTATGCACCGTAGATAGTGTATTCACTGTGTACTATAGACCTAACAGGAAGTTTTACTTTTTAAAGTAGCATAGCAAAAAGTACATTAACACAAAAATATCACAGGTTTGTAGTTGAAGTAGAACTATGCTGCTTTTTGTGGGCACTCTAAGCGAGAGAGTTAGATTTCATTCTTTTGGGATAAATACTAAAATTCATGGGACTGAAAAGTCGATACAAGATACAGTAGTCCCTCGTTTATCGTGGGTTTAGACCCCCTGCTCCCACGATAAGTGAAAATTAAGTAGGGATACAGTAGTCCAAGTTCAAGTAAGCTTTATTGTCATTACCATCTCATGTGGTACACGAGATGGAACAAAATTATGTACACAAGTATTAGTAGTAATTTATTATAGTCTTTACTGTAGTAGTAGTTTATTTTAGTATTTATATACAGTACAGGTATATATTAAGGAGTTTTAAACCTTTCCCACACTCTTGCAATGTCACAATGTCCTGAACTCTAAATGCTCCAAAAGAGCAAGCATGTCACGATATCAGCTCTCTGCCACCTGCCACGCCCACTTCTCCGCCACAGAGCGGAAATATGACACACTCCAGGAGGGAGTTTTTCCCTGCACCTGTGGGCTGCACATAGGTGCAGCAGGTGCAAGATAATTCAAAATGATTTTATTTTAAATAAAAAGTCCATGCTGATCATTCTGCTCATCCATCAATCAGCCAATTGTGTGTGATTTTTTTATTAACCTTTATTTTACCAGGCAAATCCCATTGTGCTCACAGCTCTCTTTTGCAAGGGAGGCCTGGGTCTGAAGGCAGCCTAACATGCATGTTTTTAGTCATGTCCAACCATACTTTGAAAAACCTTGATAGAGCGAGTCTGCAAAAACGAACGGCAAAGTAGCGAGGGACTACTCTACTTCATAGACTGTCAAGGGTCATAGAAGTTTGGGCTTTATTGAATAAATAATGTTTTTTAAGCAACTTGTTTGATCTGGGCCTTGTATTAGTACATATTACCACTATCACGTATATCATTTTATGCATTACACCATTTTCTATTTTATTTAACATGGACTTTTCTTTTGTTCTTACATGTTTGTCTGCACACCTGACTGTGTTAGCAATCAGCCCACCTACTCTTCATTCAAGCATTTCTTTTGTCAGCAAAAAAACATTTCTTATTTTCAGTCGCACAGTTGCCATTCCTTGTTTTGATGTTGTTCAGTCAAGCCACCTTTTGTTAATTCTGTCTTTGCAGCATCCATAGTATTTTTTGTTTTGTTTTGTTTATTAAAAACAATTGTGTTCACACCACTTTTTTGTCTCCTTCCTCACAGTCATACAGTTTGGCACATTACCTCCTTTAATGTGTGAACCACAACAAAATATTCTTGAACAAAAATGACACCATGTTTATATACATAAAAAACTGCAATTGAATAAACTCCAAAAAAATCTGGAAGAAAATCCTTGGAGTAAACAGGCCAAATCAGACACTTTTGGACAGTGCACAACACCTTGTTCCTAAAAATACAAACAAACAAATGAAAACATCTTCCTTTAAATAAGGAGGGCTTAT
The DNA here is from genome assembly GCA_031762435.1 of Hypsolebias longignatus. NCBI lineage: Eukaryota > Metazoa > Chordata > Actinopteri > Cyprinodontiformes > Rivulidae > Hypsolebias > Hypsolebias longignatus. Next base: position 15,404,373 of record JARVGV010000645.1, on the reverse strand, counting down.
CAGGTATGGGAAAGAAGAAGAACAGCAATTAAGTAGAGGGGATGGTGCAGAGAAATTCTGGAATGCCAAACATTTCTCTGTGTGAGGAAAAGAGGAAAGGTTGCAGGGAAAAATGGAAAGCATCTTTAGAATACAAAAGAGAAAAGACAATGGTAAGAAGCTTTATAAACTAGTTTCATATTAAGTCCAAAGTCTTGGCAGGTAGCTGTGAAAAAAAAGTATACTTGAAATTAATTAATAGCGCCTACATCATGTGAATGTTTCATTAGTTGTTTTAATTACAATTTAATTCAATGTGGTCACGTTTTAGCAAGAAAAGTTAGTTTTGTAGCAGCAAAGTTGGATGAAGGGAAATATGCTATAAAAATATTTAAAAGGCACACAAATAGGTAACAAAAAGGGATGGTAAATGACTATAAGTAAGGTAATCTGACTGTAAGAATCCTGTTCGGTTGGCTGGACTTTTACCTTTTCCCAGGATGCATTCTGTTTGAAAGGTGCCTAAAAATAGAACACACACAAGCACAAATTCTGAGACCTATACAACTCCCTGGGGCGTATTCACTGTCATGCACACTGAGACATATACACTGCAGACACCCATGTCCTGACTGAACACGACATGTTCACTCGCTTTAAGTGACCACCGCAACTTTAACCTTTTTACTGAAGGGTAAAAAAGAAACAAACATAACATAAGTCAAAATGATGAAACACTATCAACAATTCTAGATCCTTAAACATATATCAGCCAGGGAACAGCATTTTACACAGGCACATGTTACTGGATTTTAATGGTAATAAAAATTATAATTATTTGGGTAATTTCACACTTTTATATTAGTAGTGTGATTTGCTTCTTAATAAAGAACAGTCTTCCATCTTAAAGCAAACATGCTTTATTAGAGTATTTAAGGTTTTAGAGATCTGGCAAATGTCACCTTTATCAAATAAACATTTGATATCCTAGCATGATTATGTTTACTTCGAAGGAGGACAGGATTTTGCTGCGTAATCACTGCATGACATTTACAAGGGCCATGCTTTACTTGCGTTTTTGCAGTAATCACAGCACAATCACAGTGGTTAGGGCATGGCATTTTTTAATCAAGGATGTCGCTGATTCTCTTTAGTACCGTCATGTGCTCTCAGTTTTTGTCATTAGCTTGTTACTGGCAATACAGTTTCTCCTTGAAACCATTGAGATGACATTTTTGATAGTACTTCTACTATTTTATGGTGTGTTTTTTATTTATTTATTTATTTTCAGTTGCAGAACCAGTAACCTTGCAACGATTTAACAACACATTTTTTTTCTAAGATTAGTAGCTGTCTACTTTTTGGTCTACAGTCTCTTATGAGGAACAACAAGATTAAAGCGGCAAATTATTTTTTTTATTTCTTGCAAACAAAGTTTTAGATAATTTAATACATATAAATGATTACATTCTTTTGAAGGTCAATTATAATAAGTGTTTTATTCACAATTTAATTGGTTGTGCGTCAAATACACTTTTCCATGTAGCTCATGAGACTTGCAAGTCAATGTCACATGTGCTCTGTGATACACACACATGCTTTGTCACTTGGTTGTAATGATTGTAATTATTTAAAAAAGAGGATATAGTTCACAGAGACCACTTCTGTTTGCCTGCAGCCATTTTTATTTTATTTTTTTTTACCTTTCAGAAGTATCTCATCATCCTCCTACTGCATCTTTATAGTGTCTTTCTCTTTCTGTCCTTCTCATTCCTTCCTATGCTTTTTTCTTTTCCCGCAAGGCTCTTGTTGGGTAGTAAACCGGCTTTCTTTATGACCATTCTGTCTTTGTGATGGCAGACCAGAGGCTATTTGTTTTCACAGATCATAACACATGAACTGCATGAACAGTGTAACTGTAGGAAGGAGGTTAGATGGTCACTTTGCTTGTACAGACAAAGGACAGTTGAGGCTTATGTGCTCTTTATGGATGCTAAACCAGATCTGATCTAAATGTGACATACTAAATGTGTTGATTTTCTACATTTCATCGGTCCAATTTTACAAATCAGTCCTGTTAAATGCCAAAAACATATTTATGTGCTGCCATGGTACTGTGGCATTGCAAATGTCTTATTTCACTCAAAATGCAAAGGAAACTATGTTTTATCATTGATAATTACTTTTGCTTTAACCTACCGCTGTTTTCAGGGGCATAATAAATTTGGTTGATGCAAGCTTGAAAGAATAACTATGATGCGTGTAATACTAATCTCAGCACTACTTATAATTGCTTCCAAAAAAAAAAAAAAAGCCCTTCAGCAGTTTGGTGGACTGTAACCTGTCAATTCATATGAAGTTTCATTGTGGAACATTTACAAATAAACTGCATTTGGCTACAAATGGAAGGGCTTAAATGGTGACAACGTAAAGTAAAGCAGCCAGGTTTATGGGACCACCTTGTTTGTGGTTCCATGTACAAAGCTTCAAGGTGATGCTTTTGATGTGATCAGGCAGCAGCTGATGATTGGCCAGTGAACCTGTCACTGGATGACCTGCCCAATTTGTTTCTTTTTTTAATTTTTTATTTAGTTCTCTATGGAAGCTCCAAAAATAGTACAGTGGACCAAGGATGAGGTCCAGACCTTACGGTCTTTATTGCTGGAGCTGGACAGCACTCCAGATCTACAAGAAACAAACAAAAAAAAATTACCACAATATATCGAAGATGATGGCGTTGAATGGCTACACCCAGACCTTTAAGCAGTTCTGGGATAAGCTAAAAAGATTGAAGTCAGTTAACAGTTACGATGCCCGCCCACTTTGCATTGACAATCCTGCTCACGGAGCGGGGAAACAAGTCACAATGGTGACTCACCTGCACTTGAGAAGAACCAATAAGACCAGAGCTGACTCGAGTCGTACTTATCGATGGCAAAGCCACTTTAAAATCACTGCGAGGTTGTTGTACAAGTTTTACATATGTTAGATGTTTGACTTTTGGTGTTTCAGGTGTACAATTCTTTGAAGGCCCTGTCAGTTGGTGCAGTTTGCATGTTCTCTCCATGCATGTGCAGGTTTTCGCCATGTACTCCAGTTTCCTCCCACAGACCAAAAACATACATGTTAGGCTGATTGGTAACTCTAAATTGTCCCTTGTGAGTGAGAGAGTGAATGGTTGTTTGTCTCGTTTGTCTTTATGTGTCCCTGTGAAGGACATGCGATATGTCCAGGGTGTCCTCCGCCTCTTACACTGCGATTGCTGGATATGGACACTAGTGACCTCTGTGACCGAAATAGGAAGAAGCAGCTAAAAGATAATGGATGGATGGAAGATTTTTTTTTTTTTTTGGTTAAAATATTTGCTTAGTAGTTGCCTTAAATCTTTTGATGTTTAGAAGACGTTACAGAAAGCATGGCGTTCACAGTTTTTCCTTTGTGCTTACTTGTTTTGTCTTCTCTGTAAATTAGTGTTTTATTATGTTTGTGTTTGCATTCATGATTTGTCGTGCTTTACTTCCATTTTAAATAAATCATTCCTTGGGTGGTTTTACTTTCAGTCCGCACACGCCCAGAATAAACTGAACAATTACTACACTGTTGTTTGTTAATTGTTACTTACCTCCCAGTTTACTTCATATTCTTTAATTTGTCACTTGTCAGAGCCTTATCATTGTTTGTGTTGTCTTCTTCCGCTAACTTAAAAAAAAAAAATTGTCTCACTAAATATTACATAGATTTAGTTGCAAGGTTTCCTGTCAGTAATGTTATTTCTTGTCATGCCTTGAGGTACTTACTGGTGGCTGGAGGACTCAAATAAAGGAAACCGGGCGCAGGAAATTGTGATAAGCAAAATATTTTAACACACATATTTGGGGTTGTTGTGCCATTGAGGTAGATCATACAAAAATGAAAGTAACAGTTAATTAAAAAAAAAAAAATCAAAAGACAAAAAATAAACTATGTGAAAATACATTAAAAAACTAAAGCAGAACTACAGGACATAGCAGACACATCAAAGAAGAAAACAGGGACAAACAAATACCATGCCATACCATTTTATTTGTAGAGCACTTAAAACAGCGACAAGGCCAACCAAAGTGCTGTACAAACAAACAACATGCAACACATAAAGCAACATACAAAATGAAGTTAAATCAGAATACAGACATACAAATGCAGCAGATGATAAATATAACAACTAACCTGTGTGAAGCATACAGGTTCAAAACACAGATCATCTGGTGTTGAAAGCTATGGAATAGTACAGTAGTAAGTTTTTAAATGTGATTTGAAAACCGAGAGGGAGGGGGCCTGTCTGACATAGGTAACTCATTCCAAAGTCTTGGGCCTGCTACAGAGAAGGCCCTATCACCTCTGCGTTTAAGACGAGATCCTGGAACTGTGAGGAGCAACTGGTCCGCTGATCTCAGAGAGCGTGGTGGGACATGCAGCTGTAGCAAATCAGAGAGATGGGGGGTGCGAGACTGTTCAGCGATTTGTAGACATACAGGAGTATTTTGAACTGGATTCAAAGGTAAACTGGTAGCCAGTGCAGGGAGTCCAAGACTGATGTAATGTGCTCCCTTTTGCCTGTGCTGGTTAAAAATCGGGCTGCTGCGTTCTGGACCAGTTGAAGTTGTGCAATGGTGGTCTGACTGTAACTAAACAGGGGCGAATTGCAGTAATCAAGCCTAGATGTAATAAATGCATGTATTACTGTCTCCAGGTTATTTTTGGATAATATGGGCGTCAGATTAGACAGTTGACTCAGTTGAAAAAAAAAAATGGATTCAAATCATTTATA
>JARVGV010000645.1:15327460-15339353 GCA_031762435.1 Hypsolebias longignatus | reverse complement strand
AGTTATTATTATTTTTTTTTTTACAATTTGAAAAGTATACAACCTGTATTTGACTTGATACACACATTCAAAGAGTTGTTTTGTCTTTTGAAAACTCTGTGTGTCCGTATATGCTCTAAGGTTTATTGTTCATAAACTGGTCATAAATTGGTCATACACCTAAATGGTATTAACATGTTTAAATGAAGTTAAAAATAAATATAAACCAGTATGGAGTTTACCCAGAAGATTAACACTTTCATGCTAATGTTAATGTTGCTTAAAATTTCACATAAGACACTGACTTATTACAATTAGCAGCATTCAGCAGGTGGTGAGAGGCCCCCAGTGAGGGAACGCCTTTAGCCACAACTGTCCACAAGCCCCACTATATTTTGTTTGGTTTGACTTATTAAGTACTATGTGTCAGTGAAGCTGTTAGTACATTTACACTTAGGGAGGACTTGCTGTGTTGGGGAGTCCATTTAGCTCAGAGCCATTGACATCTTTCCAACAGCAGTAGCTCTGCATCAAGAATCAGAGATTATAGGACCATAGTGATTACTACTTAATAATATATATGCACTATGGGATCAAAGTCAAGGTATTAGTGGTTTATAGATTGCACCCACTGAGAAATGTTGTAATTTATTCTCAGCTAAAATGAAACAGTCTTCACCTTTTCCAAGGTATGTTACTATATATATTTTGTTTAGCATGAAAGCAGTACTAATACACGTGTTTTAATCTTTGATCACTGGTACCTGTGAGATTATGCATTTGGCTGAGTTTCTATCAATCAAAAAGTCACACATTGGCTGTATAGGATTAAATAAAAGGAGAGTAGGAACATATTTAAACTTTTTTATTATTCTGAACAACTTTCATGACAATCTGTTGACCAGAAATTGTTTTCTGAAGCCCTAGAATCAAGATCAGGTCATAGGAGAAGTTTATGTCCTTTATCAGGGTTATTCAACAAAACTGCTCAGGGGGCCACAGTTACTGAAGGCCAACAGCTCGGGATCTGTCAGTTAAAGTCATTAAGCAAATTAGGCCTGTCACAATAACACGTTTTGCTGGGCGATTAATTGTCTTAGAAAGTATTGCGATAAACGATAATATTGTTTGAAATTTGACAATAATTAGTAATTATTGTCAAACAAAGTTTTTTTTTTTTCTTCTTTTTCACACCCCCCTCCCCCCAAGGTTGGCCTGTTAGCTTAGATAACAAAATAAATGTCAGTTTGAACACCCAAATATTGGGTTACCAATTAGCCTAACATTAGCACAACATTAACAATGATATATACAAGGCAACAGAGATGAGGTTGTTAACGTTTAACTTATGCACATATGCATGTTTTGTTGTTATTTTATACTGTATACTATTTTTTAAATAATTTTTATTAACCTTTATTTAACCAGGCAAATCCAACTGAGATCACAGACCTCTTGTGCAAGGGAGGCCTGAAGGCAACTTTACATGTATGTTTTTGGAATGTAGGAGGAAACCGGAGTATCTTGAGAAAACCTACACAACCACGAGGAGAACATACAAATTATCCACAGAAAGACCTTAGGTCCAACTGGGGATTGAACCCAGGATCTTCTTGTTGTGAGGTAACAGTGCTAACCACTAAGCTGTCATGCTGTACAAATATTATATTTCTCTCATATTAAATAGGAAAATAACATTAAAATAAATAAACTAATAATTACTTTTTATTATCTTTTTTTAGAGAGAAGAACCCCTCTGACCCCACCAATAATGTGTTTTTCCAACTTCACTACCCTATTTTTTCACAATATCAGGGGAGGACTGATTAGCCACTACTCATACTCTAAAATTCAGGCTTTTTTTTTTTAATTATTTTTTATTTTTTATTTTTTTTTAACTTATAATAAAAGGTATTATTGAGTGCATTAACATTATAAAGGGCTCTGCTAATCAAGTCAGAAAAAGCAAGGTTTTGAGGTAAAAGTGAGAATGCACAAGACATTTTCAGTATATGAATTTATTGTAACTGAACAATGACTTTGAAGCACAAAGAGTGATGCAAGTTAGGGCATTATACTTTGTAAGTGTATACAATTAAAGGGTATCAGAAAAATACATTTTCTAAAGAGTCGGTTCTTTATGAATGAGTAAAAGAAAAGTTGTGAAAAATATATACTTTTTTTTTTTACTTTGGAGATTTTATTATTTATTTTTATTTGAACAGCAGCAACACAAATACACACGATTTTACATTGTATGTAAAATGACTGAAAAACACTGATGAGAATTCTTCAAAATTTTACTTAACAACTTTCTCAATGCCGCCTTCCACCACACCCCTCATCCTTCTGGCTCTGATTGTTTTCTTCCATTGTACTTTTTTTCCCAGTACAACCTGTTCTGCTGCTCAGAACTTTCTGTCCATCGAAAACTTTCTGTTCTTTATCTTGCATCATTTTATCTGCATGTTACTGATCTCTCTCAGCTCACTCTGAAAAGCTGTAATCCATCTTTGCTGCATCTTGACTTTAAAAGCGTTCTGACTTAGAGTTGTTACGCAAACACACTTTCTACCTGAAGGCTGACGTTAATAAACATAACAGAGGAGTGTCATTATCTACTTTTATCAAATTTGTGTGTCCCTTTTACTAGACAAATACTCTAGCTCTACTCCTTTCCCAAACCTTAAGATGTCCATAATCTGTGATATTTTGTATATATTATCACAATCACATTTTTGTTAGTGATTTCTACTACACTGGTCATTCAAAAGACAGGCTCATCCACAAAACAATGCAGACCTTGACAAACTATAGGTAGCAAGTATTCTACCTCCTTTGAAAATGGTTATTGCAATGAAACTATATATATAATAATAATTTTCCCTGAAACACAGACTTCACACTGTGGATCCAATTCTCCATTCAAATCTTTGGCAGGGAATGGAAGGGTAATTGTGTTCTACAGGCTACGGGAACACAATGTGCATTTAGATTTCCCTTGTTAGGTCCCTGTATGACCGGTGTCAGAGCTTGGTCCACATTGCCGGCAGTAAGTCAGGCTCGTTCCCAGTGAGAGTTGGACTCTGCCAAGGTTGCCCTTTGTCACAGATTCTGTTCATAACTTTTATGGACAGAATTTCTAGGTGCAGCCAATGTGTTGAGGGGATCAGTTTTGGTGGCCTTAGGATCACATCTCTGCTTTTTTTCAGATGATGTGGTCCTACTGGCTTTATGAGGTCATGATCTATACAGCTTTGACTGGAGCAGTTTGCAGTTGAGTGTGACATGGTCAGGATGAGGATTAGTTCCTCTAAAGAGTTTAAATATCTCTGGGTCTTGTTCACGAATGAGGGAAAAATGGAGCGGGAGAGCGAGAGGCAGGTAGGTGAGGCGTCGGCAGTGAAGCGGGCGCTGTAGCGGTCTGTCGTGGTGAAGAGTGAGTTGAGTCAAAAGGCGAAGCTCTCAATTTATAGGTCGATCTACGTTCCTACCGTCATCTATGGTCATGAGCTTTAGGTTGTGACCGAAAGTACGAGATCTCTGATACAGGTGGCAGAAATGAGTTTTCACCGCAGGGTGTCTGGGCTCTTCTTAGAGATGGGGTGAGAAGCTTGGTCATCTGAGCGGGACTCAGAGTAGAGCCACTGCTTCTCCACGTTGAGAGGAGCCAGTTGTGGTGGCTTGGGCATCTGGTTAGAATGCCTCCTGTATGCCTCGGTGAGGTGTTCTGAACTCGTCCCACCGGGAGGAGACCCAGAGGAAGACCCAGGACACGCTGGAGGGACTATGTTTCTCTGTTAGCCTGGGAACACCTTGGGATTCCCCCGGAGGAGCTGGCCCAAGTGGCTGGGGAAAGGGAAGACTGGGTCTCCCTTCTTAGGCTACTACCCCCGCAACCTGACCCCCAGATAAGCAGAATAAAATGGATGGACGAATGGATTTTCAGTAACATTGGTAATGCAAAAACACGCTCATCCACCAAACAACACAGACCTTAACAAACTGTAGGTAGCAAGTTTTCAATTTGTACTTTATTTGAAAATGGTTAGTGCAATTAAAAAAATACATAAATCCTTTTCCCTGAAACACAGACTTCACGCTGTGGATCCAATTCTACTGTCAAGTCTTTGGCAGGGAGTGAAAGGGTGATTTTGTCCTACAGGCTACGGGAACACAATGTGCATTTAGATTTGTCGTGTGCTCACGTGAATCAAAGGAATCAACAAGGCTGAATAATAGTTGCAATTTGATTTTCAAATTAAACCACCATTATGTCTGTTAAATAAGCACAGTCTGAACTTCAGTTTGATACATAGTTATACGACTACAAAATGATAGGACATTCCCCTCAGCACCTGTCTGGTGACAAGCATTTGTAAAAGTCAGATTTGTATCTACATGAATACAAATTTGCGCTGTTGGCTTTGATTTTTGTTTGGCCATTTTATGATTTTATGTCCCCAAAACAGCTAATTAGAAGATGAGAGCCTATATTTCCTTGAGTACTCTTCATGTTCGAACAACCAAAACAATGGGTCATTTAATAATTAAAACATCTATTTTTTTTTTGTTTGTTTGTTTTGCTTTGTTTGGTTCAGAACAGCAATTTTCATTTCTCTATAAAATAACCCCAAATAATATAAAAGTGCAATTACTCAGCAAAAAACAGACACCAAAACAAATTTAGCAAATAAAATAGTTATCCTGTTTGTGGTCAACTTAGTTATAATAATGAAATCAACTGCAAATGCTTGTTTGATATTTATGGGAAAAAATAAAAATAAATTAAAAAATGAACAGCTGATTAACAGCAGGACACATAACTCAAATATGTGACTATATCTCAGTCTAAAAATAACAAATTGCATCTACAGTTCAATCACAAAATATTTGGTATCTTATATACAAGTATATTCATTCATTCAACCTTTATTCATGAGGACTCATTTACAAGAGAGATGTGTTTTAAACAAAGAACACAGATGAGGTACATACAATAATAGACAATCAAATAAAAAAGCATATAAAATGAAAAAGTAAATAGAAAAAAATGACTATAATGAATATATCAGTTTAGTATAATATATCATAATATATATTCAGTATACTATAATATGAACATATCATTGCAGACAATGGATAGCTGATGTTATATCATTAATCAGTGAAACCATAAAAGTATGGCTTCTACTGTATGTGCTGAATTTGCTTCAAACAAAATAAGACAAGTGTCTGAACTCAATGCTGAGAAAGTCTTGTTTAATGACCCCTTTCAGTTTTTGGCTCTTCTTTTGGGAACTTTAAGTATTTTCTGCAGAAATGGAGTCATATTTAGTCACAGGACATCTTCTTTCCATTTGTTCACAGCTTTGGTTTCCCCCTTTTGAGTGAGCATGCTTTATGAGACAGTTTATGTATTCCACCTGCTTTGTGTGCCTCATGTTAGACCTTTACTGCCCTTTAACAGATGTTTAACTCTTGCCCTCCCAACGCCACATTGTAATTTATTTAGTAATAATGCATTTATCTATTCAAATGTTATAAATCTCATTAAAAAAAAAAAAAAAAAAAAAAAAAACTAAAAACAAACAACATCAGTGGCTGTCAGTCTTATTTACTGTGCAACATTCCAGTTTATTTCAGTACATACCAATATTACAAACTAGGTTCTGAAATAGTATGAAAATGTAGTTTATGGTAAAAACAAAAGTCAATTTTTGTCTATCAGGTTCTGTTTTTTCCAGTCTTTTGTAGTCTTTAATTTGTTTTGTGATCAATGTTTAGTTTAACTTTTTATTTACAAAGTACTAATTTATTGTCATTTTATTGTCATTTCCTCTGTCACCTGTACAATCCTCCACTGTACAGCTCTCTGGGGGTGGCTGTGGCTGAGTGGTTGGAGCAGTCATCCTCCAATTTCAAGAGTTGGGGGTTCGATTCTACCAGACAATGACCAGTCACATGCTGAAGTGTCCGTGAGCAAGACACTGAACCCCTCATTGCTTCTGATGCGTGTCCCATCGGTGGATTAGTCTTTGTATAGGTCTAGTAGAGTGCTGTATAAATGGGTAAATTATGACAGATTGTAGTGTGAAACACTTTGAGTATCTTGATAAGATACAAAAGTGCCATACAAGTACAGTCCATTTACCATTATTGGTATGATACCACAATTCAGTTTGCTCTCCCAGTGATTATCCAAGCACTCCTATTGATTCTTTGTGTTCCTTGTTTTGTTGCTGCCATGTCGGCTTTTTATTTTCATTTGTTTATAAAAAAAAAAAAAAAAAAGTTTGCTCATTGAAAACCTCAACTTAAGTCTGCATTATTGGTTCACTCCTTTAAAATTTGATAATTTATGCAAAACAAACAAACAAAATGTTGAAATAAACTGTCCCATGCATTTTTTAAACTCTTAAAATTGTTTGCATTTAGCTGCTCTATTGAATTTTCTTTTAACATCATTACACATTTTTTACATTTTTTGGGACATATACATATAAGGGACTCTGACGTCTATGAGTTGATACATGTGTTTAATTGTCAGTAAAATATTTCCTCTGTTAGAAAATTTGTTACATTTAAACAAGGTGTGCCTCAAAGGGAAACTTTTTAACCAGTATGTTGCCTGAACCATTGATTTTTAGAGAAACCGTTTGGTTTTTGTTTGTCAGGGCTTGATGGCAAAAAATATCTAACAATGGGTGTACAATAGTTTATAGTTTACAATAGTTTTATGATTTATTAAGCCTATCCAAACATGTTTATCATTATAATACTGACTATATTAAAATAAATACAGTACATAAAAATAACAGTCATACACACACAAAAATATAACTAATACCAAAGAAGAATAACCTTTATGTAAATTAATTATTTGGAACAAACAATACAAAGCAATAGATCACTATTTTCACTATATTAGAATATATGTGTTAGTAGGCATTCCTTGTCTTAAAAAATAAAATAAAATTCAATACCACAACAAAAGCAAGACAATTAAAAATGTTACGTTGCATCAATATTATTAGCAACATCTCATGCATCTGCAAGTCTCTAGCTTTTTCTTTACAATGGCAGAGGGAAATAAAATCAGCCACATCTATTTTTTACTAGGAATTGTAGGACTAAACTCTATTTTCTTTCAGAATTGTGAACACAAAGTTTGCAAAGTGAGGAGAATTAATTCCAATAAAACTTTACATATACATATGTGTGTGTGTGTGTGTGTGTGCGTACATGTGCATGTGCGTGTGTGCGTGTGTGCGTGCGTGTGTGTTATTTTCTTTTTGCTCTAAACACAGATTATACTGTAAAGAAAGCAACATAGTATAAAAATATGCTTATAAATTACCCGATTTTCACAAGGAAATGAAAAGAGTAAAATGTGTTTTTCCTCTTGACCAACCAACTCTGCTCTTGTTTTTAATAATGTCTTCTTCATTTGGTAATGCAAAAGTTCAACTATGGATATAAAAACTGTCTCTATAGTTATAAATAGCTAATATGCAAGTAATAAAACTGCTATTTCTTGCTTTTTTTTTCTTTTAAGAACCATATTTATTTATATTACATTACCTATTTTTATAATAGACATTTTTATTTCTTGCATGTTGTTTGAGTAAAACTTCTCCTTTCACATTAGTTAGGATTACAAAATTGTATTTTAGATCTTACCAGGACAGCGACACAGTGGTCTCTAGCTGACATTCTGTCCCTCTGCCTCAGCTTTTTGTAGGTTACTATATTCGCTAGAGATGACAGAGCATTGTTTTCTTTTACTAAAAATACACTGGCCATATCTCTGGTTATGTAGAAGATTTGCTGGGTAGTTGTGTTCTGGTTACCAGCTGAAATCCCCCTTGATTCTTTGACATGTATTCCTCAGACTTAGTCCAAATTAGGTAACAGTTTTTGCACGAGTCAGGTTTGTTTCTTTTAAACATGCCGACTTGGCAGAAACAGTTCTCCATTGTGTATGAGTCTTGGATGAGTCTTGGATCATTCACTCCTTTCAGTTTCTCCTCTTTTCCTTGCTTCCCTGTGCCCATCCTTTAATCAGTGCTGTAGTTCACAGCCTCATCTTAGTTGTGTGCCTCACCTTATTAAAAGAAACATGTTTGAACAAAGGATCACATGGTCAGCTGACTGGAAGTAACTTGCTTCGGATGCATGACTACATGCAATCCAAATAATGAGTCCATTAAAGTAAATTATACATGTTTAGGGTTCCATTGCAATTAGTTCACCTCTTTTTTTTCCTTTCTCTGACAGGAATCTCTCTTCTTTCCCTTCATCTTCTCCTTTTTAACTTTCTTCATTTGCATCTTTCTACTTTTTCTGCTCTGTTTTCCTTCTCTTTTGTCTATAGATTTATGACTCTTTCGTCCTACTCTATTTGCTCTCTTCATTATGTTATCCTCCCACCCCACTGCTTCTTTTTTTTTTTCTCTCTGTCCTAGTTCAGGGTCTCAGGGATGAAGCTTTGTCTAATTACCATGCCGGCGTTTAATTGGAACAGCATACGCAAACACACAGATTGACTCACTGAGCACCCCTTACATGTAGACACACCATGCTGCGCGTCCCCATAGATAGACACACAAAATCAAACCCATTAAACACATGCATTACACACCCAGCAAGTTAACATGCTCTAGTTATACAAATACACACAGCGTACAGCAGGGTTAGAGACGGTGGAGTTTGTCCAGGTTGTATTACAGCCACTGTGTAGCTGCCCCTTCTGTGGATTTCAGGCCTGTTGGCTACAGTCACAGTAGATTTTGGCCTAGTTATACCATGAGCTGCCTGTAGCTTCTCCCACTGTAGAGCTGTGTCATCTAAGAATGCACAACAGATGCACATTGGAGGCAAAATGCCAGTTAGACATCTCAATACCACCCTGTCAGTGAATTATTTTTAGATTCCCTAGAAAACCATGTAAATTAATATTTGGCATTCCACATTGCTGAAGCTTTCCCATGGTTCTGAATCTGTGTTTTACTGTTGTCACTGTGAAACATGAACGTTTATTTTGAAGGGAAAAATACTTGGTGGTTGTAAAGACTTTAACTTTTTGAAGACTTAAAGGAATAAATACCTTTTCCCCTTTGGCATCATAGGGGGACAAAAATACATATGTCTGCACAAGGTATTCTGCTGCATAGGTTTTTTCTGCTGTTGCTTGTTTAGTTAATTGCTTAGCTTTGTTGTTTTCAAGTGTATTTATTTATTGCTGTGAGCATCATTTTTCAGTTGTTTTTTTTTTTCTTCTTCCTAATCGTCTTGTTCAATTACCTTTCTTTTTTTTTTTTTTTTTTTTTTTTCTGTATTTCAGTTTTGCCCAGCCATACATGTGGCACCCCTGGCCTTATTCCAAATGGAGTCATTCACGGTTCACGGTACAACATAGGAGACAAAATCCGATACAGCTGTGAGTCGGGGTTTGTGCTGGAAGGGCACAGTATTCTCACATGCATTGTGTCACCTGGCAGTGGAGCACAGTGGGACTTCCCATCACCGTTTTGTAGAGGTAAAATTTCGTTCTTTCTTATGCACTTTCTTACTTACACACTTTTTGGTTGGCAAGTTGAAGCCTGTTGGCCCTATATGAAATATTTTTCAAGTAAAAATAATTATAATAATGTAATTATTGGAAAATCATTCAAGGATTCAAGGTTCTTTATTTGTCATTTGCACCACATGTGGTACATGTGGTGGAACAAAATTGTGTACACAGGGTCCCAGTTACATTCAAAAAAGTATAACATGTAAAAGAAAAACAATAATACAATCTAACATATGAACCAAGAAAAACAACTAAAAATACGCTGAGCACTAGTAGTATAAAACCAATACTCCAAACAGCAGCACGAACATGCGTCTGTGTGGGCAGATGAGTACAAATGAACACAGCAGCATGATGTGATTTTTTTTTTCACAGTGATTATCCTGGTTAGATTCAGGAATCTAAAAACCTCAGGGTAGAAGCTGTTCCTCAGTCTAGTGGTTCTACACTTAATGCTCCTCAACCTCCTGCCTGAGGGGAGCGGGGCAAAAAATGTGCGCGCTGGGTGAGTGGGGTCCTTCATGATGCAGCTGGCCCTCTTCCTTCATCTGGAGGTGTAGATGTCTGTGATGGTGGTGAGGCTGACTCAATCATCTGAATCATCACCAGCTGTGAAAACAGCCAAAAATACAAACACATTTAAAGTTTTAATACTTTGGAATATGCAAGTATTTCAACTTGTATATTACAGATATAAAACATGTTACAGAATAATATGAAAAAAAAAAAAAAAAAAAGGGGGGTACAAGCCATTAAATTTAAGTTATTGTTTCTTTTAGAGGTCCTATTTTTTCTGATTACCTGTCTCTGTCTCAATTTTTCACCAGCGGAGGGTGCCTGTGGCGGTACGTTACGAGGCACCGCAGGATCAATAACCAGTCCTGGATACCCAGCAGAGTATGACAACAACCTGGATTGCACATGGTCAATCCTCGCTGAACCAGGGGACACTATAGCTCTTATTTTCAATGACTTCCTATTAGAAGACAAATATGACTTCCTAGAAATCAGCGGGACAGAAGCACCAAGCATATGGTAAGACACAGACACATTGTAATACTAAATCAGAGGAAAAATTATCTAAGGATATGAAATTCTTTGTAGGAAACAGCAGGACTGACATTACACCTGCTGGGAGATACATACACATAAAATAAAAAGACCTACATCCAAGCACCACTGACATTTAGGTGGTTATTTAGTTTATACTTCAATATGTGAAACATAAATAACAGAAATAACTTACACAGAAACAATATTAGTGTTGTATTGCCTACAGCAGTGGGGAAGCCTCAAGGCCTCCAATGCCTTCAGAGAAGGCCTAAGAATTCAACACATAATGAAATGCTACATTTAAAATTTTAATTCAATATTTACCTTATATAAAACAAACTTTTTCAGTGTTGTTTTAATGTTTTTTTTCAGTTTCTTCAATTTTCTGTAAACTAATTTGCGTTTAAAAAGAAGCTTGTTTTTAATTCATGGAAATACATTTATCCTGTGAGATTATTTTAATTTTATTTATTTATTTTTTTCATCCCTGACTAACACATGTAAATCAGGAAGAAACATGTCTGAAAGTTATTTCTCATTTGGTTAGGACTTCACTGTCATTAGAGAAGGCTAAGGTCTGTCAAAGTCTCTCCAGTATGAGATTGTTTAATAACTAACAGCAACAATTAACCAATCACAATGTAGATGTAGAGTGGGTGGGACCAGATCAGTCAGAATCAGAGAGAGAGATTTTTTTTTGTCATACACACCACATGTAGTACATGAGGCGGGGTGAAACTACACACAGGGTCCCAGTTACATCCAACAAAAAACACAAATTGCAAAGAAAAACATTAGTAAGATCTGAGTCATGAACTAAGAATATAGTACATTCACTTAACTAAGAATACACAAGACTAAGAATACACTAAGCACTAATAGTACAAAAACAATGCGCCAAAACAACAGCAGCACAAACATGAGTCTATGTGAGCAGATGAGGACTAATGAACGCAGCAACATGAAATAATAAGCAGCATGAGATCAGCATCATGGATAGTCAGTCAGCAGCACATATCAACAACCAAGTGGCATTGCAGTGATTTTTTTCACAGTTTTTTTTTTTTCTCCCCACAGTGATTTTATTCACGGTAATTTTTCCTGGTTATATACAGTATTCATGAGTCTAACAGCCTCAGGGTAGAAGCTGTTCCTCAGTCTTGTGGTTCTGCACTTAATGCCCCTCAGCCTTCTGCCTGAGGAGAGCGGGGCAAAAAGTGTGTGTGCTGCGTGAGTGGGGTCCTTCATGATGCAGGTGGCTCTCTTCCTGCATCTGGAGGTGTA
>JARVGV010000645.1:15093995-15104804 GCA_031762435.1 Hypsolebias longignatus | reverse complement strand
TGTTTTTTTTTTTTGTTTTGTTTTTTTTTTTTATTTTATTTATTTTTTTTTTATGGCATTATGTGTTTTCAGCTGAGTTGGTATTCATCTACTTTTAAGACCTGCTAATCACAAGATTTTACGGTATCTTTAAATGCACAATTTATTAAACACCATATTGACCTTCTGTTACTACATTTGTATTTATGTAAGTCATGTGACTGACTAAATGGTCTTTTATAACAACATTCTTCAAACCCAGACCCATTATATTCATGGCAAGTATTACATGGAGTTTAAGGCAATTTTATGCCTGTTATATTGACACACGTGAAAAGATGGATAGATGGAAGGATGGATGGACAGATGGATGAAGTTTACTTGTCATTTTTCTGAGTTTCTGTGGGGAAATGCCTGCAGAAATGTCATCACAGTCAGATGGATTACTATGTATTATTTTGTATTTTCACCAAGAAAAGCAATATGAGGAGTGAAATGGCTTGAAGAGCCACCAAGATGTCTGTGAGGAGTGAATGAAAAACTGAAAGAAGAGGGTTCAAGAAAGAAAGGGAAGTAATCATAAGAAAGGGCAGGAGTATGAAAGAAAAAGGCTTAAAGCTGTGTGTGTTTCTGTGTGTATGTGTGCATGCATGTGCAGAAAAAAAAAGTGAGCATATGTCTCTTAAGGCAATGGATGTTCTTGTTAGGAATCTACCACGGCAGATAGAAACTCTGAGATTAAACTAGAGAGTGATGGAAGGAGGCTGATTCACAGATGAACGGAGAAACACAAAGAGGTGAAAAGGAGCAAGAGGAGAACACAGCAACAGAGAAGTAGAAATGAGGCATTAGACAGAAGGGAAAAATGGGGGCAGACTCCGGTGACATACATATGTCTGTCCATAGAGCATTACGTTTGAGAAACAAGGCCTTATCAGAGATTTTGGAGGGGGGAGCGGGGACAGATGGCTGAGGTGATGGCAAAGAAGGGAAGGAGTTATACAAGTTGGAGGCTAAGGGGAGATACTGGGTGACAAGTCATTTACCAGAAAGACAATTGAGCTCGTTTTTTGTATCTGCATCTTCTAGAAATGTGCTCTTTAAAACAAACATTCCTATTTTCTCTTTTTATTTTTTCAGGGGAGGGATGGCAAGGGTCAGTGTCTGTTGCTTTAACGCTACAGAATAATTAATTTGACTCAAAAATGGAGAATCCAAAATGTCATGTCAACGTCACTGTGAAACAACATTATGCCAAGTGTAATAATGGTTGTTCTGCGAAAACTGGAGCAATCTATGTGGGTTGAGGCGATCTATGCAGATGTGTTTATCACCCTCCACATCACAGTTTTTTTCTATTTCGATATGTGCGACTAAATAACTGATGTAACTTATTAAAGGAGAGACAGATCAGAACTGATGTCAACAGAACAGGCATATTAAAATTATGTGATGAGTTGACTTTTTGTGAAATTGACAGTCTCCTCATTTGCCAGCAAATTAAAGATTTGATGAAGACTGTGCCTAATCATTTGTGAATCTTTTTTTTCCCCCTACGACAATTACCCTCTACTTTTAGTTGTTGTCTTCAGCAGCACAGCTGTCCTATCCAATGCAGCTAGGCATCCACAATCTATTGCTGAGTGCAATTAAACACTAACACCCATCTTTCTTTTTCTACCTCTCATCATGTGTGCAGCTATTTCCTGCGGTGACCCTAGTGTACCACCTAACGCAGCAGTATCTGGAACCCACAGTTGGACCTTTGGTTCAGTGCTCCAGTATTCCTGTCTGCCTGGTGGTTTCCTTGTGGGCAATGCTACTCGTCACTGTCAGGAAGATGGAACGTGGAGTGGAGCTCCTCCCTATTGCACTGGTAAATAATAATTTATTTGATTAAGCTGTTTGTCAGATTAATATGATTTCCATCTGATAAACTACCAAAGATTTAATAATCAATTTTTGCACAAGTTAAACTGGGCAACTTGACAAAAAGAGGCCAGTCTTTGAAATTATATTATTGTCAACAAGGAAATGGTCAATTCAAGCTGAACTCATCAGTTTTTTGCAAAAAATACTTTTATTGTATTGTAGAGATTACAGAACCTGATGAAACATTCAGTTGCATTGATATTGTTGAAAACTGCAGTCCCTGACATCTAAACTTAGATTGGGCATCACAAGGCAGTGAATCCATCAAATTAGCCACAAATATATTTGGCAGGCTGAGCATGAATGCACGGCACTTGAAATATAATGGTCTATTAATGCAGTCCAAGTTGTTCATGTGATAGTCATATTGTGAACATTAATTGTGCAATGTTGCCAGTAGGAAATTAGAAGATTTCGATCATGTGTGACCTTTTTACTAAAAATAAGTTTCCATAACAAATACATTAATTACCAGTAGGTTTGAGAAAAATGTGTTTCTTTTCCCTCAGGAAACACATATACATGTTTGCCATACAACAGTAACTGTAATTTACTAAACATGTCAAGAACATGCCATGACCAATTATTTAAATTGTAAGCGGAAGTCTCAGTCTTTAAAACAAACAATATTTTTTGGTGAATATGTTCACGTTATGACACCAAAGGACCGTCAGCCAGGCCACTGAGTGCTGCAGCTAAAAGTTTGTGTTTACGGTTTAACAACAGAGAGGTGCAACTCTTACCGCATGACTGTGTTTCCTGAGAATATTTAATAAATTCCACATTCTGTGGCAAAAATAACACACCTGAGGAGACATCATAATTTGAAATCAGTTAATCATTTTAATAACTGAAAAAGTGCAGCAAGCTGTTTATATTCTTGATTATAATTACCTGACTCAGGCTTATCAGAAGCAAACCACTCTAAGGCCACGCTGCCCTCCTTACTTATTTCCATCTCCATACTGTAAAAAATAACAGCTGCAGGTAAAAATGTGTGACCATTTTAAAACCTTTTGAAATTGTTTGCTCTAGTAATTTGTTATTAGAAAATGGCATTGATAATTATTATCAAACTAATTAAATTCCAAAACAGTGATACGGTTATGCAAATACGATTCTAAACCTAATGCCTTTTAAATATGCATTGCTTGAGAATTGTACAAATTTTATTTAGTTTTAAATCTAAGTTCATTTTTAGCTGACAAAAAAAAAATCTGGGTGCAGTAATATGGATCTATAACCAGTCACAAGTGATACAGTACTGAGCACTGGCCTGAGTGACACTGCTTCATTGAGTTTTATCAAACTGGAACCAGATTATCAGATAAAGGGTTGAAATCAAAATGTCCTGTCCTTGGATCGTTCTGTTTGAACTGGAAGAATGGTTAACAGAGCAAACATGGCATGAGCTTCAAAGTCATCAGTTTCACAGGCTAAGGGCCTGCAATTCTTCTGTTTACTGGGAGTTACTTGACTTGTTTCGCATGTGTAAAAAACAACCGGTATATAAAGGAGGAGAACCCTTTTTTCACTGAACAGGTTGTAAGTGTTGCTCGGCAGTAGGTTTATACAGACCCCACCACAGTAAAACTGATCATTTCCAAACTCAGCATCTACTGTCTCAATAGCTGAAATGCAATAAGCTTACGCTGCTGGCCTCAAAACAGAACACTCAGCAGGGCAGAATACAACCTGCAGCTTAAGACCTCATTTAGATGCAAGTGTCTGCATGTGGAGCCGTACCCAGTTAAACTTCACAGATTTCCAAAAATGATAATTTGCTGATTAAACTGTGAAAAATTATGTGTTCTTAAATGCTGGAATGGTTTGGAATGACCTACTTGCAAAGTGCAGGTCTACAAAGTTGACATGTAGAGGTACATTCATGTTTACCTGTGCCACTATATTCATAGTTTGAAATGGAAAAGATGTGTTGATGCTATTCCTGCAGAACCACCTTCATTTTGCTGATATTCTAAAGAAACAAATAAGTTGCCCTAGTGAGAAACATTTCATCTCACTGATTTCAAGATATATTTCTCATGCCCATTAAAGGAATACAGACTCCAACTTAATGCAGCTCTTCCTTCCCCTTTCATTTGATTTAACTTGGTTTGCTGTGCAGATGGATGTACATGTAGTTTCTGGAGGTGTATGGAGGTGCTTGGTTCATTCATTCCAATACACATTTTGTTGCACTTGGTACAAGAGCCTAATGTGTTCTCTTTCTCTAAAGGTGCTGCGGTTGGAATATGTGGAGACCCAGGGATCCCTCCTCATGGTGCCCGATTGGGAGGGGAAGAATTCAAGACCAAGAGCCTTCTGCGTTTTAGCTGTGAGGCAGGATATAATCTGATTGGCTCAGCTGAGAGGACGTGCCTTCACAATGGCAGCTGGAGTGGTACACAGCCTGTGTGTCAAGGTAGGAAGTAAAGAAATGGCAATGGCTCACATTATCTGATGGTCGTGCTCTGGAAGAATCCCTTACACACTTGTACTAAAAAAATAAATAAATAAATAAAATTAAATTAAAAAAACTGCATTTTTCTGTCATACCACTTGGTTTTGTACTATTGAAAATCAAAGAAGTGACTGTTCTACTGAGCAAAATATTTTTTTTTGTGTCGCTGTAAACAGTTTTCAATTTATACAATCACTTTTATTGACCTTATTTCATTAAGAAAATATGCTGCTGCTTTATTTATGTGAGAGGCTGTGATGTGACAACAAAATCATATTGAGAGCTGTTATTCTTGGTCAAGCATTTTGTTATAAAGTTATTCCCAGCTCATTTCCTGTGGGTCTCGACCCAGTTTCCTTAAAACATTGTACCAAAAAATAACAATGCTCTAAAATGAGTCAGTCCACCTTTTCCATAATATCTTAGTTCATTGAATGATATGAAGCATTTACTGTAAAAATATTAATTAGCCAAGCCTTTGAATATGACAAGTAAAACCTGTTAAGAAGAATGCTGCAATGACTGTTTTCTTGGCATGATACTTACAATAAACAAATAAGTCATTAGCAATGAATGTAATGCCGTTCACTGTAGATTGTATGTATAGGGGAAGCTTGCCCTTTATATGTACAAGCTCTGAGAAAAAAATGGATTTATTAAGTAAATTAGACATAAATTTCAAATGTTTTACACCTGAGCTTCTTTGATCTTTTACATCTGTGAGACATATCACAAGTCTACAAAGAGGCACCAATCACCACAAATATTGGAATTTCAGGATGCAATTAGGCTACTTTGTTTAAAAAAAAAAAAAAAACATTAGTTTACTCAAAATAAAGTTGCAAGAAGCATCTCATTGTTCCTCAACTTGGCTCACAGTCAAAAAACAGTCTAGCTCTAAAAACTGTGCCCAATTGCTACAGGCTATGACACGATTACTAACATAAATTAATGAGCATTTCAGCAAGTTTCTAACTAAGTTTTGAATACACCAATGTTCAGCTAATATGGCTCTTACGCAACAGTCTAAAACTCACAAAACTGTAAAGCAAATATCAAACATTTATGGAGCTATGTAGATGGTGTTTCATTGTCTTTCACAAAATTAATATTTATAACTCAGCAAAAAATGATCATCCTGCAGGATATTCCTAGAATTAGACATTTCTACAAAAGTTTCAAACTTGTTTGTGGATTTTTATGCAATGTGGCCCAGATACAAAGTGCACTATTGTAGTGCCTCGCTCCGAAGTGAATGAACTGGATCATCTGTGGTTCTGTGCTAATAAAGTGCCTTTCTATAGCAGCAGTTTTCAAAAGAAACTCTTTAAACCCATGGGAATTTTGGGTAAATTAAAGTGGGTCTTCACAGTGATGTAGAGACACTGGAATCCCACGCTGCCATCTGTTACCTTCCAGTTCCCTCCTAAAAAAACTTTGTTGAATAAATCACAAGAACTCTGGTGTTGTGCAGGTTTTAGAAGCAGTTAGTTGGATGGGCTGTTATTGGAAGAGTGAGTCATATGGTTTCAATGCACACCTGAGTGTCACTGAGTGGCTGTATCACACAACATCACTGATGTTCAAGAGAGGAGGGGAAAAAAAGTGACAATATAGATTACAGGTATTTGTAGTTGTATATAAATGTCTCCTATTTGCATCTTTATTTCGACAGTTCATCTGACAAGAAAAAATGCCATGGCTTCTAACATTACTGGTTTTTAATACCATTTTAAATTAGAACTCAAATTAATTTTTTTGTCAGTAATTAATATCTTTAAACATTATTTCCTTTAAGAAGAAAATAAAACTATGTAAAAAAAAAAAAAAAACCTATAAAGTATCTTTAACAGTTTATTTGAAATGTTATAACGGAGAAGCTCTAAATAAATTTTTCTAATTCTGAGTTGTGGCTTGTTTACACATACTGGAAAACCAACATGAAAATCTCGCCCCCTAGTCTTAGAATTTCAGATAAAAATAAATAAATAACGCCCACACAACTCTGAGATGTGTGTCTATTTGCCTGTGTCAGTGTCTGTTGGTGTAAGGCTAATTATTTAGGTCTGTCTACAGTTGTTTTTCATTAGGCTAATAGTGGGTAAAAGTTGATTCTGAAAGGGTGAGACATCTATCACTGAGACACAAACACAAAGAAATCCATACACACTTCCACACACAAATGCATTCGCATTTGCAGACTGCGTCTACAACCCCTCACCCCATCACAGCTAGATGAAAACACCAAGATTTACTCTTGCATTGAGCTTTTAAGGGTTCTAACAAATGAATCTAATCAATAGGTGGTTGATTGTTCAGGCCTGTCAACTGTCATGATCCTATTAGTGAAATGTGTTGTGGCCGGTTGCTAATTCCTGCAGATTCCGTTAATGTGCTTTGCCAGCAAACTAAAGTTTAATAAATCAGATGTTTAGACCTTTCCTGTCTGCATTTAAGGACCCTCCCTTGATTATAATTGTTTTTAATCTTTAAAACCAAAAATGCATTTTACTAGAGCGACATGCCCATCATTATAAAACAGAAACTTTGGAATTGTGGAAATGTTGAAGATAAGGATTGTGTCGCTACATATTAAATGGATTGGGTTTTTTTTTTTTATGCTATTCATTGGAATTGTTATCAAGAAATTGCTCAGACCATAATTAGTTTAAAATATCCAGCAGAAACTTTCTTGGGGGAGTTGAGCTAAGGACAAGATTACGCAAAGCCAAGATTAAAATTGATTCCTGTCATTTTACAAATCCAGTCTCAAACTTTTCATAGCAGTTTTTACAAATGCTATTTGATAACGTTTTTCACCTTGTCACTTTTGTAATGCACAGTTATTTTAGAACTCTTATAGGTGTTTTCTGTTTTTTTTTTTTTTTTTTTTTTTTTTTGAATGCTCAACATTTTTGTTTTGCAACATGTGTTTTACTTTGGTGGCAGAAATCTGTTTTAGTCATGGTCCCACTAATACTACCACAAACTTGTCTCTTCCAAAATAACTCCCACTTGTTATTTGAAATTCACAAGCTCCATCCATCCATCATCGTTATCCGCTTCTTCCTTGTTGGGTCGCCACTGCCCATGTCCAGCAGTCACTGTGCGAGATGCGGGGTGCATCCTGGACAGGTCTCCAGTCCATCACAGGGACACATAGAGACAAACCAGACAACCATTCACTCTCTCACTCACACCTAGGGACAATTTAGAATTACCAATCAAACTAACATGCATGTTTTTGGTCTGTCGGAGTACCTGGAAAAAACTCTTGCACGCACGGAGAGAACATGCAAACTCCACCTAGAAAGGCCCCTGGGCCAGTATTTGAACTGGGGCAACCTTGTCGTTGAGGTGCAGCAGTTCTACCAACTGTGCCACTGTGCTGCCCATTCAAAAGATCATGTATTGATATTATTAATAATATTCCATTTATATACTCCTAATAACATTTTGAGCATCTCCACAGAACACCGCTTTATAAACGTCTGGAGTCCCTTTCTGTTTTGTTGAAGGACTTTTAAAGAAGATTGAAAATCCTCACCAGTTTGTTCTAAAGGAACATGCAGCATTCACCAGCCATTATCAAAAATAAAAAATAAAATGTATTGAGTGTTCTACACTTAGACTTCTTTGTCCTGAAGACAAGTCAGGAACAACATTTGTCCATAAATAAATATGAAAAATTATCTCTGCAGCTCTGATGGTAAACAAGATCTGCTGCTGTTGTTTGTCACAAATACTGTATTAAAACTCCCGACCCTGTTAGCTGTCTCAAAGTATTTGTATTCTCTGCCAGCACACATAGCTATGCAGCAGCCAACCTTGGCGTGTTTTTAATGTTTTAAACAGTAGTACTTTGGCAGATTTTATTGATGCTGTCAGTTTAGGAGCAGCTTCCTGACGACCTGCCACACAGAGTTGGGGAATCAGTCCAACCTTTAGTTTATATTCAGCCTTGGTGACGAAATTAATTTGATATTTTATTTTATTTTATTGCGACCAGGTTCTTTTAGATAGCCTTATTGTAAAATCAAACCAGGACAGACTTATAGGAAGACGTTCATACTTTTGGCTTCATTTCATCAACGCTGACTGTTAGTTTCTTTATTTTCAGCGGTGTCCTGTGGTAACCCTGGAACCCCTGCACATGGCAGGATTGTCTTCAGTGATGGCATCACGTTTGGCTGCTCTGTGGCTTACGCATGTTGGGAAGGATTCAAAACATCCGGCCTGACCACCAGACACTGCACAACAAACGGGACGTGGACGGGTCAGCCCCCAGACTGCACTGGTATGACAGCTTTATCCCAATTAATAAAGTTTTTTTTTTCTTTAAGCAGCATGGGGTGTAGCTATTATTACATTACATTAGAAAAGGGTGGTCTAGCTTTATTAAAGCAGTAAAGTACAATTACTGGGGGCTGTTCATTCCTTATTTGGTTACTTTCAAGTAGATTGAATGGTGGTATAAACTGATCTTGGATTAGTATCTAATGGACTGATATGCAGAATGTAGTGCATGGAAAGTTGAGGGGTGGGGGGGGGTGAGTGTGTGACAGATAATCCAACTTTAGTTTAGTAGAGGCAGACAGACATTTTGGGAAAAGGATGTAGGAGGTAGAAGAAACAAAGCTGCGTGTTTATATCAGGGGAGTTAAGGGAGGCTCTCTGTATAGAAGAAGTGTTGAAATGTAAAAATGTTTTCCACACCATGATTGAGAGTTAAGTTGTATTTATAGTAAAAAATAACAACTTCAACAGACATGCCAAAAAAAAATGTCCCTTGTGCTATTCTGCAGACATGTTTTTCTTACTTTATCAACAAAGTTTTCATTTAATTTCTGTAGTGATCAGTTGTGGGGACCCTGGTCCAGTAGCCAACGGCATCTATTTCGGAAGTGACTTTACCTTTAACCACACAATATCCTACCGCTGTAACCCTGGTCATTTGATGGAGCTGCCTGGGCCTGGTGTTCTGCGATGCACTAAGGATGGAACTTGGAACCAAACCAAACCCAGCTGCAAAGGTATTAAAAACTGTTCCTTAAGAAGCAGTGTTAGTGATTGTTAGTGTTTGGTGCAGTTTAGCATCTGGTCGCTAGTTAGAAATAGCTCTGCAGGCAAATGTGTGTATGGGGGTGGGGGTGGTGGGGGGGTGCAGTCCTACAGGTAAGAATCCAAAAGTGCTCTGATCTTGTAAGTGGCTCATTTCAGTGCTGGTCAAAGCAGCACCAATTAAAGAAGAGACAAACAAGAACATTTTATAATAGAAGAAATGTGTGTGACATCATCACAGCTGTCCTGCTCTAGAGTTAGCCTACGATATTCACTTGTTGATTTTTAAATGGTGCTTTTTTATAGCAACAATGACTTTATAACGGTTGCAAAACCCTACTAAATATGTTCCTATGTGTTTGGTACTACACTGAAATTATTAAAGAACCACTTATTTTGATTGAAAAGACTCTGATTGGTAGAATCACTTGTCAGTGTGAACTTTTTCTCCAAAAAGAGTTGTGAAAATCCTTCCATCTATCCATCCAGTCATCCATTATCTTTACCCCATTCTTCCTTTTTGGGTTGCGGAAGCTGTGCAAATTGTTTTGTAAATATAGTCTGAACTTTTACCATGTTTGCCTATAATTTTGAACAGTGTTAAATGGTAAATGTTGAACGTTAAATGATAGTTTTGCTGCTGCTGTAGAAAAACATAGAAAGCTATAATTTGTGAGTTTAAAATAAAATAAAACAGTTTCAAGGGGAGTTGATTTACTGATATTACAAACTTGAATTGTGGGCTAAAGCAGGAAGTCTGGGACACAGGAAGATTAACCTTCTGTCACTAACAATATTAAATCATGCTCTGTTCAATGAAAGTCTTGTGTTCTTCCACAAGCACAACCAGAAAGTAAAAAAAGGCTTAGTGAAAATGTACTGTACTGTACAACAGCCTGGTTTAGACTAGTGATTCTCAACAACAGAAGAAGGAGAATGTTTCCCCTTCCCTGCTGCCTCTTCGCACAAACAGAAGCTCCTGCTGGCTTTATCGGTTGCAAAGACTTTGAACTAAGATGGGGGGAAAAAAAATGACAGAAAGCAAGAATAGATTGGGCTGAAAGAGAACCAAAGAAAGATGCAGAGAGTTAAAACGGAGACGTGTGTGATAGGCAATGACTTGGAAACAGGAAACTGAAAATGGAAATTATAGGTGTATGAGATGAATAGAACAGGATGAGAAGAAAATTGCTTTAAACTCACATTCACTTCTTTCTCTCATTTCATTTGATCATTTCATCACTTTAGTCCTCAGATGGGTTATTGTACGTTTTAGTTTATTCTCCTTGATTTCATTCCCTTTGTGTTTATCCTACCCTGATATATACTGTATATATACCGTATATATACTGTATATACGTGGTTTGTACAGC
>JARVGV010000645.1:15059561-15071194 GCA_031762435.1 Hypsolebias longignatus | reverse complement strand
TTTTGTCTTTGATCTCATTGTCATCTCTCTGTCAGCATGATGTCATCAAGAAAACATTTTGGCCAACTACAAAATGCTCGATTGACGCAAATTACAAGCTTATCTTTAAAAGTTGTTGCTTTGAAAAAGCTTTATCCGACTGTTTTCTATATTTGACAATACTTTAGTCTGTAATTACAGTAGAGTTTTATCATGACAAAGTCTGCAGGCTTCTAGATTAACACAATGGCATCCGCCAAAAATTATTTCTGCACATGTCAATGTAAAGTAATACAGTAGCTTAAATGAGAAAATAGGTGTGTGTGAGTGTGTGCGTGCGTGCGTGCACATGCATGCGCGTGCGTGCACACTGTAGTTTTTCCTGTCATGGCCCATTTGTCTGTAGAGTATCTATAATACTGTCAAAGCAATTATGTGTACTATTTTTCATTCTCCCAATAAAATGAAACTTTTTGCACCAACAGCCACCACCAGTGCTGTGATTTAAGCTACTGCCATACAGGGAGGTCTGCAGGGTGTGTTGATGTGTGCACTTTTGTAAAGTAATGGGTTGAACATGTAGGCTAGGCTTAGTGGTTCCCTAGGGCAGGATTTTTACCAATGCGCTCTCACGCACACACATACACGTACATGCACTCTTAATGAGGTCAGAATCAAACAGCAGCAACACTCCTCCCTGCTAATAATTCCACAGGGTTTGAGAGTAAGTGATTAGATCTAACTGGATTATAGGCCTTGATTATCCAAAAATGCAATCTCCTTCAAACAGACAAATAATGAAGGGGTACTCAGATTTCACAATGCATCAATATAAATCATTAAATATATCAAATGTCCTCATTCAAGCACACTAACTGGTCATAAATAAACACATTATGGACATAAAACCATCGATAGCGTTGGACTTCATACAGATAATCATGTACAATTAGCATTAACTTGTAACTAAACTAGTTTTCACTACTTGCATTTTCTTAATCTTTATCATACTTTACTAAGAATGTGCTCATCTGCAACAATTAACATGTTGACTTGATATTATTTACAAAAATTATTTGGTCAGGATATGTGTTAGAAAGCTATAAGTTTTTTCACACTTATTTCATTGTTTCTCTCAGGCATGACTGGTTATGGGATAAATTATTCTATCTAATCATCTCTTCATTTGTAGATATTTTTGAAATCAGAGGTGCTCAGCAGGGGCGATTCTAGAATCTGACCTTTAGGGGTGCTTAGCCCCCCCATCGCTGACAATGGCCCTTAGCTTATAAAAACAGTTGGCCATTTGTGTCAGAAGCATTGATAATGGGGGGGACCACTGATGGTGGGAGGTTGGTCTTGGGGTCCTCCCCCAGAAAATTGTCAATAAAGTAGATGCCATTTCCTGCATTCTGATGTACAGTATTTTAATGGGTTGTTAAACATCTACATTTACCTACATAAGTAAACACTTGATTCAGTAACTATTTTAGAAAGCACATCACAACAAGAAATAGTGCTACGCTAGCAGTGTGCAATACAGATGTGCTAACTAAGATACTAGTGTAGCTCTCTGCTTTACATTACACATGATGTTTACCGTAGCGCTTTACCCATCGTTTACATTTTTCCAGACTCAGTTTAGGTTTTGGAAACAGAATAAACTGTATTCCACCTGCTAAAACATTAAAACTAAACACTAAACTGCTCAGTGGGGCACAGTTACTGAAATCCAGCAGCTCAGGGGCCGGACATCCAGTAATTAAAGTCACTATATAAATAAACCAAGTATTCCTATTACCTTTTAAATGTGTTTATTTTGTTGCATGGAATCATAAATGCAATAAACAGAACCCAGACGTGTATACTGTATTACATTTTTAAGAGATATCTGCAGATTTTAAATGATAAACAGATTTTATTTATTTATTTTTGCTTTTTTGAAAACAATGCTTCTATCATTTCTTGGTTTCATTTAATCAAAGCATAATGTGTTTTTCTCGTATGTCAGCCATTCATGACTGTTGATAATCAAACAAATATTTTTTTTAAATATAACTACAAATAAATATATTTCTTTATTTACTCTTTTAAAGATCAACTCAACTTTTACTATTATAAGCAACAATGAAACGTTTGTCAGTGACTGAAAAAAGCAGCAATGACAAATGTACAAAATGGCAAACCCTGTGTATTTTCTTTGACTGTGCACATTTTTTTTAAGTTTCTTAGTATTAAAACAAAATATTGAAGAAGAAACTTTACTTTTTAGAAATGTGCATTTAGTAATTTAAAAATGCATGATTATCAGAGTCAGTGTCAGAGTTTCTTTCGTTGTCATCCGTACCACATGTGGTACATGGGGTGAAAAGAAATTGTGTACTCAAATTATGCTTCTTTTCTTTTAAGCTGTTTTAGCATTGATGTTACAGTGCCATTAATATTGTATTGCTTCTTTTTTATTTTCAGGACACGCCCAAAGGTCCAGTTCAATGGCTATGTTGGCCATGAGAGCTCCAACGGTCAGGCGTCATTTGAAAATCCAATGTACGACACCAACATGAAGCCCACGGAGACTAAGGCAGTTCGATTTGATACAACTCTGAACACAGTCTGCACTGTGGTGTAATGCAACACATCTGCCACTACCTGTAAAACGGTTCAACCACCTTGCTGCACCCTGCAGCGTGGGGGAACCAAATGAGGAGAACAATCAGACGTAAGATTTGGACTTTTCACCATGAGCAGCCTTTGTGTAACATGCTGGTCTCCTGTCAGCATACTATTCACAGCTCTTTCTCCATGTCCTTCTAACACAACAGTATTATTCGCCTCATTTTTGAGGGAAAAACAGAAATGGATAGGTGAAACCAATTAACAAAGGATTTGACAATGACATTATCAAATAACACTTTTTTTGGGGGATATTGATACCAAGACTGGAGCAGTTTGTACGCTCTGTTCAATCAAGGAGAAACACTGATATTTTTAACCAGATGAACTCCCACAGGTTTAAGTCAACATCTAAAATGATTTGATATTAGATATTCATCAAGAAGGCTCTAACTAGTATGGCTCTCTACTTTCTGCAACCAAACAATAGTTTATCCCAATTTAAGTCCATGCCTTACCAAATTTAGACAACGTTATGGATTTACTAGTCCTTCATACTGCAGGACTGACGTGCAATAGGTCTGACCAATGACATTGGTTTTTCCCCGCCTGGAGAAGATCCAGGACCATTCCACCTTTGAGTTCCTTCCAGACATTGGATGGTTCTATGAAGCATCATTGGTGCTGGACCAAATTTCTACCACTGGCCTTTCATCACTTTGGATCTGACCAGACTAAACTTTGAGATACAGTGGCATTTTACATATTCTGCTTTTGGAAAAAAAAAAAAAAAAAAACTAATGCTGGATGTCCAGTCATTTGAAGACACAGTTAAAGATAGAGCTGAAGGTCAAATGCAGTCAATGCAGAGATAAAATCAGCTGCACCGTCTCCTTTAAAGAAAATACAAATGGTCATGAAACAATGTTAAACATACCAGAATCAAATGGAAGTAGAAGAAGAGTTTTTCATAATTTACTCTACATAAAGAGCTTGGTGAGTAGCAGGACAATCACAAAGTTGGTTTAGTTATTAAGTTTATTAAAAAAAAAAAGAAAAAAAAGGTTATTGTACTTTTCATTCCCTTCTGCCACTATTTTTTATGACAACCCACAATATATTTCAATGAAACAGACTAAAATGTTGCAAACCAAGCTTTATCTGTTAGCTGTATTTCTGTTGGATTTTTTTAAATTACCTTTTTTTTTTTTTTTAAAGATTATACGAACCCAACAATCAGTACTGTAAAGTATTACATAGTAACAGAAAGCAGACTGTGTTGAGCCACAAAACTAGTAATTTTCATTCTTCTGTATTTGCAAACTATTGACTGGTTTCCAGAGCCTTGTCAAACACAATCAAAGATTCTTGTCCCCTGACTAGCCACAATTCTGTTCTTGGTGGCTTAACAAGTGGAAGCCTTGAGGCAATAAGCTGTCAAGAATGTCAACTGCTGCAATCAACTGTGCCCAAATCCAGGAAATGATTTGTCCTCTTGTAGCTCTGGTTTGGACTACCGGCCAAGAGATGACCGATTCTTTGTCTACAGTGTACTCTCCAGCCACAAGTTCGGAAATAGATCAACAATGAGCAGACTGACTGGGAGGCTGACAAAAATTGGACAAATGGACACAAACAAAAGTACATTTAGTCACCTCTGTCAGTCAAAATGAATAAAAAAAACACAAGGACATGTTGGTGGAAAAACAGAGGCAAGGAGTTGTCTCTAATTGTCTCTTTTGACATTTTTCTTCAGTGAAGATATTGATGAACAGACTCACATGTTCTAAAAACCCAGTGGCTCCTTGGGACTTCCCAAACTGCTGCTGCTGGGACCACCCCAAAACATAAAGTTTATATAAATCGCACAAATTTTGCACTAATGTGTGTTATTTTCTTTATATATTTTTTTTCTTTTACTGTTGACTGAATTATGGAAGAAAAAGACACATTTCTGGGTCTGAAATGGTGAAAAGAGTCATTCAAGATAAGCAGTTTTGTTAAAAAAAAAAAAAAAACATCTATCTTTAAAGAAACGGCAACATTATGACTAAATACAGGGTTAGACTGTGTTTGTATATACAGTACACTTTTATATGTCTCAGTCCCTGTTTGCGGGAATGGCTACATGCTTTATTTAGTTTTATTTTTGTCATAACAACATGAATGCCCATCTGTAAGGTGGGAAATTGCAGATGTTGAACAACTGAGACTGATAGAAATGGTATCACTTAAATATCTGCCATTTTTAGCTGTTTCTGAAAGCTTTTACGGTTGCTACAAAATTATATTTTAAAATCTAGCAATTATTAATTCTAACATCTAGTAACTGGCAGTTATCTGACTGAAAAACTGTAATTACTCGCAAAGAGTTTTAAAAGAGTGGCAGAAATGGAGAGTATTGGATTTCAGAAACAGCTTGCGACCATTTCTCAAACCTCCTTTAAAAGGTAAATGTTCCTTTTTTTAATTTGCTGTGCATTTTCCAGTACATTACATATCTGATGCAGGCGGTCCTGTTTGAACACAGCTTTTTAAAGAGCACACATTATAAGTGACTGGTTTGAGAAGTGGTCACTTATGGCAGGAGTCAAACAAACGCATTAGGAAGACTACATGCACATTTAGACAAGTTTTGTCCCCTGAGCTCTCCTATTTCTTTTTCTCATTTATTTATTTTCTTAAGAAATACCTCGTGTGCAAAGAGAGTAAGTCAAATCCTGCCTCATAATGCTGGAACATCACCGCATCAAGTACACAAGTTTCGCAAGCCCCTATTTTTCTTGTGACTCAACTCATGATGTTCCTAGCATCTGTAAGCCTGCAGAACCCACGGAAATCCATGTTTGAAATCACTTACCAAGCATGTTGTTTCTCCCAGTGTCCTTTTTAAAGTATTCCTATTTTCTTAAAGATGCTGCACCTGGTTTAGATAACAGATGTAACTGCTTTCGATGTGTGTGTTTTATTGTTTTCAAGCCTGTTCTGTGTTTCCTGTTCTGTATTGCGTAATGGGATTAATTTTACACACCCGACGTTTTCTTTAAGCCGTAAACATTTTTGTATGCAAAATGATATTTTTTAAGTACAATTCCCATGCCTTATTATTCAACCACAATCCATATCATGGTCACAAAACATCAAGTCTTATTCCATTTATTCACACTTAAAGTATGACATTGTGCAAAGACATCTGCAAGGATCAGCCAAAATTAACGTTCAATGTAGTTTTTTTTTTCCTTGCACATACTAGTTTCACACAATTTAGTTGATTTTACCATAAACTCCAATACATTTAAACAAAAAGATCTGCATGAGGAGATTGCCCAACTGTTGTGAGATAAGCTGAAATAAATTTGTGGAAAACTGGCAGGTTTTTATTGACATTTTCATCCCATTTAATTGAAAGTGACTCTCCCGTGGACCTGAATGCCCCAAACAATGAGCAGTGATTATGTTTGGAAACACAATGTTGTTGGGTTTTGAGCAGCCATTGTCAGACTGTCGTTCACAGCCTCGGTGTCACAGCGAAAAGCAGTGTGATGCACAGAAAACCAAAATATGCAAAGATGGCTGAAATTCTTGCTATGATTCAGTAAGACAGATGACACAGACTGGAAATCTCAATGCAGGAATAAACAAGACATCTGTAAACAACAGTGGAGCATCTGCTCACATGGTTATGAGCCAGCTCTCTCGTGTTTATTGCGAGAGTGCACTCCGCGCCTCTGTTCTAATTGATTTGATTAATTCAGCGTTGATTTCCTATGGAGTCAAGAGTGCATAATAGAGCCTGAAAATTAGAAGCTGCTTTCTACAAGAGTAATAAAAGGCCTTATTTTTTGTATAATTGTAGACGGAGATCGGATCTCCTGGGGTGCCTGAAAGATAACATTTAAAACTTGTTTTATCTTGGCATGTCACAACATAACTACTACGGATGTTAGGTTTGGAAAATTGCACAAGATTTAGCCATATTCAAAATGTTTTGTGGTACAAATACAAAAGTTTCCACTGAGTTAAGCCTTTAAATATTAATGTTATCTTCACTGCACAATTTCATAGTAACAGGGGGTCATGTACCATTCAGACTGCTTCAGTTCAATAACACTTCAGTTTAGTCATGGATTTTCCTGTATATTATTAAGCAAAACGTGAGTCATACGTCTGCTGAAAATGTGATAGGTACATTTATCCACATTTAATCTACTTTCTATGATTCAGATGAAAAGAGTGCAGTTAAGACCTGACAGTCATTAAAAAAACAGCTTTGCCTACGGAAGTGTTTTTTATGCCACTCTTAATGTGAAAAGTTTGCTTCTGCTACACTTTAAAATAATTGTCTCTAAAGTTAATATAAGTTTGAAGTTTAGTGTTTAAATGTATATTGAAGGGACAGTTTGGACATTTTATGGTAATGTTCTGTCAGATTGTGTTCAGTAGTTAGTACCGTACCAACCATGACATCAGTCATAGAGAACAAAGTGTGTTGAAAGAGGAAGAAGCTGTTCAACAAGGGTCGGCCTAAATGTTAGAGAGCTCTTTAAAAACATTTTAACCATATAAATCTACTTTAGATCAAAAATGTCATGCTGCTGTGGAAGAATGCCATATTGGCAACAAGAACAACAAAAATCTACACTTTTACATTAGTTTAGTTTGTCGTGTTTTTCCTCAACTGAACAACGTCCCATGTTGCTACATAAAAGTTGATGCTGAAGCTGCCAAATGTATCCGTTTGACTGATCAGGGCTTCTCATCAGTCCTCTGAGTTTAATATAAACTTACCGTATTTTCTGGCGTACACATCACATTAGCCCAAGTATGTCTAATAAAGTGGAAAGATCAATAAAAAGGTTGCTTCGCTGTATACGTCGCATTTATTATGCCATCACTGCTGAAGCGTCACGTTTGTTATGCATCACCACTGACAACCCGGATACGTGGGCTGAACCCGTAAATGTGGGCCGGTGTTGTGCCAAAAATCGATTGGATGCCAAATGACGGCTGTGGGAGCATGCAGGGGAGGACTTTAACAAGAATTTAAGAAATTTAACACTTAAAAACAGTTATTTGTTTGCTCAAAATTATAGTAAATGTGTGTCTCAGTCTACCTTTTCCTTAAAAAATGCACAGCTGTATTTCAAAACCCAATTCGAGGAAGGGGGCGCACGCAGAGGGACGAGCTGCTGTTCATTTCTTTGAAATTTAACACGAGAAACACCTAAAAACAATTATTTGTTTGCTCGACTTTGTAGCAAAGGTTTGTCTCAGTCTAACTTTTGCTTAGTAAAAGGACTTTAACGGTCAAATCAGCTGGATTTCAAAAGTACAGTATTTGCTGCCTCGATGCTCCTGGGAGCACGCAGACAGAGAGGAAAAAAGGAAGGAGGAAAGCTGCGCATTTCTTCAAAATTTAACAAGCTAAGCACCTAAAACAATTATTTGTTTGCTCAAAATTATAGCAAAGGTGTGTCTCATTTGAACTTTTACTTAATAAATGCACTTTAATGGTCAAATTAGCTGCTATTCGCCAGGACGGTGCAGTAAAATGAAGCTGATTTGATGGTTGCTCCAAACATCGAGCAGAATGAAGGTGGCAGGCTATGGCTAGCCGATTGTGTCATTAATAGTTGGTGAATATTCTCAGTCATCCAGGACATGGTACATAAAAAAAAAAATAAGACAAAAACAAAACAGTATAAAGTAAAGTAAATAAAGTCCAGTTTTTTTTGTCTTGAATTTTTTTATTTATTTATCATTAACAGCCACTTTTACATGATATAATGGCATGCCTTACTACTCGTGTGCCATCTAGTGGCTGAGAATGGTAGTGTTCAATTTTTCCCAGTCCGTGTCAATCATAACTGTCATATCTCAGCCAATAATTGGTTTATAAATATGGGAAAATTATCTATAAGTATGTCACTTTGGCCTATAAGTCACAGGGTATGCAAATTATGTCCCAAAATAGTGACTTATAGGATGAAAAAGTACTGAAAATCTGCTCTGATCAAGCAAACATGCTGTCAGTAGCCTCAGCGCGCCTACAATCCCATACTAACACGTACTTTTCTTGGCTGAGAAAGAGGTAACAATTTAAACATTTGGATTCATGAAAAAGAGTAAAAGTTTTGTGTTTTTGTCAATGTAGCCTTTTTTCACGAGTGTGACATGTTTTGAGTTAGAATTCTTTTGCATACCAAAAATAAAACCATATTATACAGAAACACTAAAAGGGCTAGCCATAAGTCTAATATCTGTGGGACAACTTCTTTCTCTTCTTACATTCTCCTTTTTTATCTTAGCTGAGAAGAAAATGACTGTTTGATTCAACATCAGTTTAAAATGGCCAAACCCTTTATTTGATATTTTCTTATGTTTTTTATTATTATTATTATTTTATGACAAGTAGAGATTAGAAATGTGCTCATATGATGTTGTAGCCTTCTTCTCCTATGTCCACATTTGTCTGGGTTGTTGTGCACTAGCCAGAAAAAAAACAACAATAAAGCCGTTTTTACTGTTTCTTCTATTAGCTATACAGGTAGTCCTCGACTTACGAACGGGTTCCGTTCCTACGGACCATTCTTAAGTTGATTTTGCTGTAAGTCGTAGCTCATTACACGTGGCGCCACACCCGTTCGTAAGTCCGGATTTTTTGCCGTAAGTCGAGGAACTACATGTAAAATGTATGCTAACGCTGCGCCGCACACCCGTTCTTAAGTCCGAGTTGCTGTAAGTCGAGGGCGCCTTAAGTCGAGGACTACCTGTATATAGTTTCTCAATAAACTTCTGTCATCAATAAAGGTGAATATTGAATTCAAATGGTAAAACTTAAAAAAAATTAGAAGAATTTCTATGATAATATCATTATCAGGGGTTGCATCAAATTTCTTTTCATTTGAAAATGTACCTTTTTTTTTTCTGACAAAGGGAAACAAATCTATTAAATGTATGTACTTTCAAAATGTAGTGAAGGCTGGGGTTAGGTGTCATTATTTCACCCTAAAAAAATGTAATTTAATTTGAATTCAGCACAAGTTGTAATTCATTTGCGCACTTTTCGTACTCGTCTAATCCTGTTCAGGGTCAAGGAGGGCTGGTTTCTAACCCAGCATTCAGTAAGTGTAAGGCAAGGCCAAGTAATGTTTTATGGTGTCAAAATTCCATTAAAAACCCACAAAATGCACACTAAAGAGACAGCAGTTTATAAAAAGACCACAACTTACCTGTTTTCATGCTAATTCTGCTCTTTGTTTCATCTTATTCTCAACAGTTTGGGTAGAATATTCTTCTCATGCGGATTTAGATTATAATTTTTTTAAATAGCAAAATTGCCTCTGATTTTGGGAAGGAATATTTTAATACATTGTTTTTCTTTTATAAGTGCAACGTGTGAATAATTGTTATTCCAACACATGGCTGCTATTACAATGTGACACCGCCCAAATTAGCTCTGAGGTGAGACGTCACACTGAGCGGATGCATTCTCAGTAACACATATTAACTCTTAATGGTTGTTGCATTTAAATGAGTGCTATTTTTTTCCTTAATGTTTGAGGTCCCCTGTGGCATAGAGACAGCAAAGGAAAATGGCAGGTCCTTCACAGAAAGTGCCATCATCGCCTGTGTATTTTTTTTTTTTTTTTTTTTTGCATCATGTCACCTCCATTTTTACCCCACCGTCATCGTCATGTGCTGCTGAACTTGAAGTAGGTGCAAAAGAAGAAGAAGAAGAAAAATAATTTTTGTACAGAAATCTATTTTTTATGGAGAGATTTGTAAAAAATAAAACATTATTAAACCAGCTGTACTTTTTATGAATAGCAATGTAGGTACAAATAAAATCTTCATTACATGTTTTTACTGTTACACACATGTAAAGTTTTATGGTTCAAACTGAGTATCAGATGTTAAAATACCAACCTGTCATAATCCTTTTTTTTTTTTTTTGGTCCATCATGATTGATTTTACACAGGAACAAAATTTGTTTGTAGGACCTGATGTTTAGGCTGGAGAGCCTTCTATCTCAAAAGTCCCACCTGCAAAAACACAAGTCTCAATTATTCTATTACAGCTTAAGGTCTGACATGAGTGTTTTGTATGAACATTAAAGCTTTAAAATGTCATTGAAATGACATGAATATGTAACTACACAAAATTTGGGTGTCAAATGAGATGTGTTTTTTTCTTTTAGATTCACATTTTTAACGTGTGGAAAACACCAGATGCTTAAAGTTAACATGCTAAGAATGCTTATGGGTTAAAAATGGCATCTTTAAAAGATGTTCTTGTGTAACAACAGCCTTGCGCGGCTGAAATTAATGAATATATCTTGCAGGGGGGTGACTTTCAGAGGCGAAAAAGATTTTTGATTAATCGTTTCCTTTACAGTCCAAAATTTGACCTCGGGTTTCAACGTAGGCGAAAATAGCCTCTCTTTCCGTCGATGCCCAGAGCTGCTCTTGAAACATAAAATTGCAGTAAATTTAGGCTCCAGTGGCATGAACAAATTCACAACAATGTTGAAGGCTTCCCTTTATGTTGCTAGTAAATCTACACTGGTACTTTAGGTTTTGAATGGATGTGAAATTGTCTTGTTTTATCCTTCAACACGATCATGAGAGGGAAATATAATGGAGAGATTTAAATAACAGTTTGTGAATGCAGCCTCACAACCTGCTGCTAGAGAGACTCACTGTTTATCTGTCAGATATTTTGGAGACATTATTTGAGAATAAAACATTTTTATATATACGATGTTCCCTGTTTTATTGAATTTTGTGAAGTGCTCTCGTGATTTATAAACTTTTTTCAGTTTGCTTTGTTTGGCTAGATACAAGTTACTCAAGTGTGTGCATCCACTAGCATTTAGTGAAGGTGGATTAAAATGACACATGGAATCAATGAAACAAAGAAATGCAGAGTCAATGATTACGTCTGGTCACTTAATACAGGCGGTCCCCGACTTACGGCGCCATCGACTTACGGCGCTCCGTACTTACGGCTCTGCCCCCAGTGACGTCATCGCGCCGTT
>JARVGV010000645.1:14967970-14978773 GCA_031762435.1 Hypsolebias longignatus | reverse complement strand
GATAGATAGATAGATAGATAGATAGATAGATAGATAGATAGATAGATAGATAGATAGATAGATAGATAGATAGAGTTGTGTACAGAAATGAGAGCTATTAGCAGAAATTGCATCATTATATGTTCTGAATTATGTGACTATAACATTATTTTTTGGGGTAAAAAGACAAAATGTCTCGTTTTCTAACGTCATTGTTTGTTAATTAATTTCAAATACTTCATGAGTTGTGTCTACATAAAGGTATGCTGCACAGTTTACTGACTTAATTAAACATCTTCATCATACTGAATGTGTATTTGATGTGATTCTCAGTCTCTAGCTCAAGTTCTGATAGTGCCACTGAATGTTTTTAATGTAATTTTGGGCATTTTGTAAACCTTTCTGTGTAAATGTTTTTAATGTTTCTTTTCTTTGCACGTTGCTTCTACCCGCTTCTTCCATTTTGGGTCACAGGGGTCATCGGTGTCCATGTCCAGCAATCACTGGAGGAGAGGCGTGGGACACCCTGGACAGGTCTCCAGTCCATCACAGGGACACATGACAAACAAACATTCACTCTCTCACTCACACCTGGGGACAGTTTAGAGTTACCAATCAGTCTAACATGTATGTTTTTGGTCTGTGGGAGGAAACTCGAGTACCTGGAGAAAACCCACACATGCACGGAGAGAACATGCCAACTCCACCCAGAAAGGCCCGCAGACTGGGATTTGAACCAGGGCAATCTGTTCGCTGAGAGGCAGCAGCGCTACGAACTGCACCACCGTGTTGCACTGAGAGAAAAGTTGTTCATCGCAAATCAAAATGGTACCTTTTAACATAGTGAAAATTTTAATTTAACCCTAACTGTAATTTTTTTTTCTTCTTAGCCTAACAAAGAAGTTTTGAACCTTGGGTATTTTTATGTAAATATATCACCAAATAAACAACATTTGAAACAACAATATTCAAACAATTAAGCTGAGTTGGTGAGAGATACAGGCAACAATTGGAATGGGTGATTTTAACATTTTTAACAAGTTTCCATTTGACCTCAAAGTTAATCTTTGCTCTGTGTTTGTTTCTGTCTGACCACAGCTTCAAGATTACAAAAACAATTCAAGGGCCTCTCATGCCAAATTGTTCTACTATACAAGATCCAACAAGCTCTGAAATGTGTTTACATAAACAAACACAGAGTGAAATTAATCGGCATTGATTGATACATTGATAAATGCATTGATTGCGTCAGGATTTGGGGAAAGAGTTCAGTAAGTTATGGTACTGCAATAAACTCCTGCTTAATCCTGTGTGCGCACATTGAAAAAGCAAATCCTCTTAGTCATTTTATGATAAAACTTCAAGTTCAGTTCAAGTACCAGTACCTCCTAGGGGAGATAGTTCAAAGGAATTTGGAGTATGTCCCTCCAGGTTGTATTTTTGAACAAAGACCTACTGGGTCACATATGGAGGACTTGGTTATGTTAGAAAACAAGTCTTATTTAAAGCCAAATCTAATCCAGTGATTTAGGCCAAAATATATGAACACAAGTGAGTTGTGAGGGAAAGAAAAAAAACTGATCGAGGTCCTGGTTAAGATTATAATCCAACTGTAACATGCAAAACCCAGAAGGGACCCATGGCTGATCTTTACCTTGGGATCAGCAAAGAATGGCTTCCTCCTTTGCTTTCAATTAAATACTTTCCTGAAGACAAGTCCATGATGACACCGTCTTTGTACCTAAAGACAAAAAAAGCATCATGCATGAGCATGCATCAGGGTACAAAAATAGATTTGCTCAACTGCATTTTAATAAGAGTAAAGGTAGCTAACAATGTGTTTTAGCTCATTGTCTAAAATGATCATTGATACTTATACTGCTGCATCATAAATTAAGAAACACATTTTGCTCACTCACCATTTCACAACTGGCATGGGGAAGCCTTCAATGGTACAGAAGAGTTTGATTGGAGTGTTTTCAAACACTGTGTGGGATCTGAGTCTGACAAGGAACTGTGGGCCCCTGACCATTGGCTCCTCGCGCACATACTTTTCTGCCATTTTTGTTCGTACCTACACAAACATGTAGAAAAAACAGTTAATACAGAGATGAATACTCTGCTTTTCTTTGTTTTACGCTTCTCTGTTTTGTCTTAGAGCATAATTACTCTCTACCGGAATTTATTGCAATGATAATTATTAAACAACCTCATGTGTTCTTACCACTTCCTGGATGCGAGCATGTGTTTTGTGCTCATACCGCTCTTCTGAGGCCTCAGAACTGAAGACAAACAATGTGTTATTTCTTTAATAATATATTCAATAGTTAAAGGCCACAATTAAAAGCTTGGTAATAAGAAAAAACGTGAGCTTGTAATGCACATATATGGCAGCTCTGTGTGTGCTAAAAGCAGCAGTACAGGCAGTACCATAAGGCATTCTTTTAAATACACTGCAACAGATGTTTAAGCAGAAAAAAAAATCCATGTAGACTACAAGAACACAGCTGCAAATGTGCTCACAGCTGGAGCCAGGAAGCTATGAGATTTAAACTGCACTGCATTACTCCACTTTACTACTCTGCATTTGGCTTAGGCAGCCATTTTGCTGATGCATTAGTTCAATGCAGAGATAATACAGTGTAAATGTGAGGCCAGACCATAACACTTTTATTTGTATATAATGATAGGATAATAGCAAATGTATGTAGGAGTAACAACGCATTCTAAATGTTTTCTGTCATCAGTTTAAAAAAAAAAGGCTGTAACTGAACAGTTCCTCTAAGAATGTTTACACTATCCATTTACTGTGGGGAAAATGTAAACTACATTATTTGCCAAGCTCAGAGTGGTGCTGAAGTTATCTTTAAGTTATTCTTGTAAACACTGATTGTCTTGTTATATTTGCTAAAATAAAATGTACACTAGCATCTTTTGTAGTAGAAATGTAACAACAGGTACAACAGTAATAAAACTGAAACAGTTAAAGTGTTGCATGTATAAGTGTGTGTCCCCTGTACCTGCTGTACTCTTTAACCACATATTGGCTTTGTTTATGGTGGTATTCATGGTCATATTTCCCACGTTTGAGTCGAGCTGACATGGTGATTCTTTCAACTCTACCCTGTTGGACAAGCAATAAAACAAAACCA
Source organism: Hypsolebias longignatus (assembly GCA_031762435.1). Classification (NCBI taxonomy): domain Eukaryota; kingdom Metazoa; phylum Chordata; class Actinopteri; order Cyprinodontiformes; family Rivulidae; genus Hypsolebias; species Hypsolebias longignatus. The sequence continues at coordinate 14,975,642 of JARVGV010000645.1, read as the reverse complement.
AGACATAGATGACAAAACGTTTGTGATCATTTAATGTATGTAACTGTGGTTACAGCGTTTTCAGCACTTAGACAGGTCGGTGGCTAACCTGTTTGTGAAACATACAGTAAAAATGGAAAAGGGCGAATGGAATGCGGTTTGTTTTTAAGAGACGTAAAAATCTCAATATGGCACTGACTACCCACCCATTAGGACACATGTTAAAACAGTGCACTGGTCATCATGTAAACAGAAGACCACTAATTTTCCAGCCACTGACTGCCTCATCCTCAGACCCACAGATGGTCGGCTAATAATGCCATCACTGTTTTCTATAAAACTTGTATATCTGCAGTTACAGACATTAAACTCTGTCAGTCGCTACTTTGCAACATGTGATGCACACACAATTAATGTGTTTCCTGCAAATATGGAGTGAAGCTGGAAAGTTTGTGAACCATTTAGAATGTTCTATATTTCTTCATAAATGTGACCATCAGATTTTCACAAAAGTCATAAAATTAATGAGAACCCAGTTAAACAAACGAGATAAAAAATAATATATGTGGTAATTTATTTATTGAGGAAAATGATCCAATATTACATACTTGTTAGTAGCAAAAGTATGTGAACATCTAGGATTAGCAGTTAATGTGAAGGTGGAATTAGAGTCAGGTGTTTTGATGATCAGATGTGAGTGAGCACCCTGTTTGATTTAAAGAACATGGATCTATCAAAGTCTTCACAACATGTTTGTGGAAGTGGATCATGGCAGGAACAAAGGAGATTTCTGAGGAGCTCAGACAAAGAGATGTTGATGCTTATCAGGCTAGAAAAGGTTCCAAAACCATATCTAAAGAGTTTGGACTCCACCAAATCCACAGTCAGACAGACTGTGTACAAATGGAGGACATTCAAGACCATTGTTACCCTTCCCCAGGAGTGGTCGACCAACAAAGGTCACTCCAAGGAGTGGAACAGTCAGTGAGGTCACAAAGGACCCCAGAGTAACTTCTAAGCATGAAGGCCTCTCTCACATTGACTGATGTTAATGTGCATGAGTCCACCATCAGGAAAACACTGAACTGCAATGTGTGCATGGCAGGGTTGCAAGGAGAAAGCCACTGCTCTCCAAAAAGAACATGGCTGCTCGTCTGCAGTTTGCTAAAGATCACGTGGACGAGCCAGAAGACTGTTCAAAGAATGTGTTGTGGACGGATGAGACCAAAATATAACTTTTTTTGTTTTAAATGAAAAGTGTTATGTTTGGTGAAAGAAAACCTAATCCTATCTGTGAAACATAGTGGTGGTAGTATCATGGTTTGGGCATGTTTTGCAGCATCTGGGACAGGATAGATTACCATCAACGATGGAACAATGAATTCTGAGTTATATCAGAGAATTCCAAAGGAAAATGTCAGAACACCTGTCCATGAACTGAATCTCAAGAGACGGTGGGTCATGCAGCAACAACAGAACGTTTCTACTTGTACAAAAGAATGATTCAAGAAGAATAAAGTTCATGTTTTGGAATGGCCAAGTCAAAGTCCTGCCCTTAATCCAATCCAGATGTTATGGAAGGATCTGAAATGAGCAGTTAATGTGAGGAAACCACCAACATCCTAGAGTTGAAGCTGCTGTACTGAGGAATGGACTAAAACGTCTCCAGCAGTGTGCAGAACTGATCAAGTTACTGGAAACATTTTGCTGCAGTTATTGCTGCATGCGGGTGGGGGTCACACCAGATACTGAACACAAATGTTCACATACTTTTGCCACTCACACAAATATGTAATACTGGATCATTTTCCTCAATAAGTAAATAACAGAGTATAACATTTTTATCTTATTTATCTGGGTTCTCTTTATCTCCTTTTAGGACTTGGTTGAAAATCCGATGATGTTTAAGGTCATATTTTTGCTGAAATATGGAAAATTATAAAGGGTTCATAAACTTTTTAGCACCTCTGTGCTAATTGTAAACCTCTGACAACACAAGCCTGCATATTTCAGTCCATGCAGATCTGTTAATCTACACTTCGAGCCTCATACTTGTTTTTATCAGCAGCTTTTTTTTTCTTCATGTTTTGTTTTTTCTAGGGATTTTTTATTTATTTATTTACCCATTTAAATTGTACCTAAACCTAAAATTGTCAGTTATTACAAGCAGAGATGCTTTCATCAATAGATGATTTTATATATACTGTATATATATATTGTCTTCAGGTTTACATTTAGTTACAATATCTCAAGAACAAACTGAACACCAGGCTTCAAACCCATATTTCACAACCCATTGAGGGACAGTGTGGCAGCTGAGCTCATCCTAACTAAAATATGGAGATGATTTGGCTTTTGCAGTTGCTGCTCTAAATTTGTGGAACAGTTTACCTCTTCATATACGAACACCAGAGACCTTTGAGACTTTTAAATCAATGCTTAATGCTCCTTTTCATTAGAGTATCATTCAGGCAGAGTTTGAGATAAAATTAAGGATGATAGTTTTGTGGAGTGTTTCTGTATTTGTGAAGAAAAATGAACCTTCCTGGAATTCAATTCAATTCAAAAATAATATGACCATGTGAACCTCATCAAATGTTCACACACTGTAACATGCACAGGCATAGGTGGGATGTTGTTGACAACACGTTACAGCTTCTTGACTCACAAGGAATGTGACCCTTGCATTAAAAGGAAACACATACAAAGGTAAACAAAAGGCATAAGTGTTGACTGTTGCAGGAAACATATACAAAGAGCAGCTGGCGGCACAACTGCACAGAACTATGCTGAAAAAAATAATTTATTTAACTCTAGTTTTTCCAATTCCAATGTTAACGCATCAGACACACATAATATAATTTTTGGTACCACTTTACAACAAGGCTCCCCTTACAGATGCTAATAAATAATTTATTGATACATTATTAATTCCTTTATAAACACTATATAAATCATTAATAACTGCTTATTATGCATTAAATAGGGGTGACAGAGACTAAACTGAGCAGTTTCTTGCCAAACAGTGAGCCAAATCTATTCACTTATACAGTATATATTTATCTGTAGAGTTGTTATATTAAACATTTCAGACTCAGTTATTACCATGTAAGCACAATAAGCATTTGTAAACCTTTTCCTTAGCATATACAGTATTATTGTACTTTATCACTGCATTATAAGTATCTACAACTAATATATCCTAAAATTTTAGGTTTATGATTGCATATTGTGCTCACAAGGCAGTAACTGAGTCTGAAATGTTTAATATAACAACTCTAGATGAAATAGATAGGTCAACAGGTTAGGCTCACTATTTGGCAAGAAACTGCTCAGTTTTGTCTCTGTCACCCTTAATTAATGCATAATAAACAACATCTATAAACTATTTATTAGCCATTTTTAAGGGGAGCCTTATTGTAAAGTGGTACCATTTTTTTAATGAGAACTTATTTAGATTGAGCTGTGCAAAGCACCTATGCAAAACAAATATTTTATATATGATAGCCCATAGAATTATTAGAGATAATAAAGACTGCCATGTGCATATCCATTTACAGATTCCTCATATGAGTTGACAAATGATGAACTCCAAGCTGTGTGGAATATCATTAATAAAAACCTAAAATATAAAGAAAATTGTACAATTTAATACTAAAAACAAACGTTCATTTGAGTTGCACATCAATCTACCATAACTCGATGCAACAAAAATATACAATTAAATGGGTTATTTGTTGAGTGCTCCACAAATTTGACAGCATCATTTGCTTTCCAACTAATTTGTCATGTTTATTTGCTGGGTGTCTTGTCATTCAGCGTAAGCAGAAGTTTGTTTAATACCATTTACACATGACCTCATCTTCACAGACCAAAAATAGGATCAGGTGAAATGTGAAGCAATTTTTGTCCAACCTCACCCTGAAATCTAATGATATGCTGCACCAGAATCCCATTTCCATATCTTTGACATGCACTTTGCAGCTTTAGTGTCACTTCAACTTCCAGTGCCCCAAATGTGCCGGTCAGGCATTGAATCAAAGGCCATAATCACTGGTGTGTGCTATCTAACCCTAAAAGCTAATAATAGTTAAAATTACTATTTGACTTGTATGGTCAAAAAGTAATACATTTAAAGTCAGCATATTTTAATTAATTTTATTTATTTATTTTTATTCAAAAAGTCATCAAAAACTATATTGTGATTTGGTGGGATCTGAAAAATGCCAAGAACTTGTGTTCATGCAGGCTGCAGGTTCACATCCTCAGTAAGTCACCCAGCCTCCAGAGCAGCTCCACCAAATCCCTGACGTCTCATGTTGCAAACAAGCAACAGTTTTTTTTTTTTACGTCATCCCCTGAACATTAATAATAACAAGAAAAAGAAATTTGAGCAGTAGCCACGTGATGGTTATTGTATTTGCAGTTTAAAAAGCAATAAAATCAGCTGCCCCAATGCAGAGAATCGGACTTGTTGTTGCAGGCAGATCATCTTGTCCCATCATTCCTGCACTTTAGCAGCTCTCAGGTCAGCCAATACTGTAACAGCACAAAATCGTTGCCAAATGACACCCAAGCCTCTGCAGCAGTAACTGTAAACCTCTAATCCTCATAGCCTTTACCCATAAAAAACTGTGCAAAGCAGATATGATAGAAAATGCATCATTATTCAATACCTTATCTAGAAAAACATCAAAAGAGCAATAAACTAGTTGTTTGTAGATTCAGATTTTAGTATCCTACACAAAGTGTCCATTGCGAACAGGACTAAGAGTTATTGTTAAACGTGGCTGTCCCATCTCAATTAATCTCGGCTAAATTGTGTTAGCAAAAGAAATACAAAGATATTTTGTCTGTCTCACGTCACGTGTCCAAAACAAAGCAACTGACTAATAATCGAATGACTAACAAAGAGGCAGAAAGTGCTCTCTGTTGGTCACTTAATACCTCTTAGATCACAACACATAAAACACTACCCAGATTAAGAGCTATACTCCTTCTTTCATCACTTTTAACTATCATTAGCGGTGACTAAGGTTTATGATACATCTCTTGGCTGTGCTCACTTTACCACATCCCACGTATCCCACCTGTCGCCCCTTGGGTTTGAAATTAAGATGGGTTTAAAGAATGCAGCAAAGAAAGGATTGTAAAATATTTTTAAATTTGATTTTCTTACCACTTGAGATTTTCTTATCAGCGTCTTCGGTTGTCAGTCTGAATCCACAGGGAGTCAGCCTAAACCAAGTTCTGTAAGAGGCCAACACAACAACCATCCGTCTCCATCCGACCCCCCACCTTGCCTCTCCCCGAGGCCTTATAAGGACAGCGAACTGCCTATATATAACTAGTATCCTTCAAGACTTGGGGCCACTAAAACCAGTCACCTATTTGATTAAATGAGTACAGTATACTCTTAAGAGTTTTTAAATAATCTTTAGCGGTCAATGGGTAAAATGTTCTTCAAAGAGCAGAGTCCAGTCAAATGATTTAACAAGCATAATGGAAGATTTGGACAATGCAAAACATATAAGCATTTAGATTTTGTTTTTGGGGGAGGGGCAATTAATCAAATTTAACAATAGCAGGTTCAGTGTAAAAAAATAGCAACACTATTCAGGGAGTGCTTTAATGATTTACTGCATATTTTGATGTAGCTACAGTTTTTAAAACTATTTAATAATTCCTTACAAATTGTGATGATACGTCATTGTACAGTAGACCATGTAGCTCTTCTTAGACCTTTAACTTAGATGTATGTGTATTTAGCGCCTGCTCCAGGAGCTTTTCTCCATCTGCACTAAGGAACATTTTGAGACTGTGTTTTGCACACTGAACTTTGGCATTGGTCTATTTATAAAACTAGCTCTGATTACAACTTAACTATTTCTGACGCAGTAGAGGAACCGTGAGACACATTTCTCATCTGAGACAAAATCATGTGCGGGAACAACATTTGGCACTCTGGAGACTTGGGAAGGAGTGTGTGATGCGTGAGTGACGTAGACAAATGGACCTAAAAGAAGGCACTGATGTAATAAATGGGATTTCAAAGTTTTAGGCCAGACCATGTTTAATGTAATGCCATTTTTTAATGCAAATACAAATTATAAATTTAAAAGCATACTAAATCATTTAATTTGGGAGAAAAAACTTATAACATGGAAATTATCAGTAGCTGGGTTTTTTAATCTCAAATTATACAGTAGGAGAACTGAAGTTAGTGAAAAGTGTAGTGCTATAATATTTTGTTAACAGGACAAAAAAAATCAAGAAATATGTTTTATACATGCTAACATTCACTACAAGCATGGTCATTTTTCTTAGAAATCTTTTCTGCTGATTAAACAGGTTTATAGACCAAATGCAGTCTATATTTTCTCCTTTAGATTTTGTGAAAAATTATACTGCGCCCCCTGCTGGTCAAGAAAAAGAGCCTCAAATGACTTTTTGCACAGGAAGTAAACAACTGTTTACATGATCTGCTTCAAAATACTTTAGCATTTAGTATGATTTAACTTTAATTTAAAAAAAAAACGATGTTTTTGCTGCTTTTAGTTCATTCAAGTTGTTTTTTATTGTCAGTCGCATCACATGTGGTACATGAGGTGGAACGAAATTTTGTGCACAGGGTCACAGTTACGTCCAACAATAGCAAACATATAAATTGTAAAAAGAAACAGTAATAATGATCTAAGATATAAATTAAGAAATACACTAAACTAGACATCGCTTACCTTTGCCTTGGCATATTTAATAAAAACAAATTTACTATGTTTAAAAGAAAATTTGAGAATTTGGATTTTCTTCTTCTGGGTCTGGGAAATTGTGGCACAAATTTACCATTTTATTACTGTTTTTTTTTTATCCAAAGAGTGGGGCTTGTTGTACTGGTTTTAATCAGTCCAGCTTAGTCTCATATTTTTAAATTGATCACACATCGTTCTGTTCTGTATGGAACAAAAACAGAACAATCTTTTAGATAAACGGAGCGTTTGTATGAAACTAAATCAGTGAAGCCATGAAATATTAACTTTAAAATCTCGTTGAGAGGCCTCCAGCGGAGTACGCTGTGCTACAAATCAAGCCAACCCAGATCGCTGCGTAATGACGTAAATACATGCGAAGCTTCTGATTGGCTGAGCCAACAGACCGGTAGTTGGGTGAAAATGGGGGCATAAACAACTCTTCTATTTTTTTTTCTTTCTGTGTAAACCTTTAGCCTTCAAAAACAAGGAACTCCTTCTTTGTTAAGGATTGCGGACTTTGCTCCATATTCGGTTGAAGGTAAGGTTTTAAAAATAGTCTTATTAAACATAGCGTTTAACATTTCAACACTTTAGACTTTGTTAGTGCAGTAAATACAGTACAGTACTTGATGTTTTTTTCACTGACTGACTTTTTTCTTGACTTCTATTAACTACTGTACATGACTGTATTTCGTTATTGTGTCCACTCGTTGGCTCACAGAACAAGTCAAACCTTTAAACCTTTTTAAAGGTCTTTTGGGGGCATTTATGAAAACAGAAAAATAAAAAAAATGGTTGTAAGCTCCATCGTCCAGGTAAATAACAACAAAAAAGGTTAAATCGTGTCATCTGAACCAGTTTAGACTATATAGACCAGGGGTCTGCAACCTTTACAATCAAAAGAGCCATTTTACGCCTTCGTTCACTAAATTAAAAGTGTTCAG
>JARVGV010000645.1:14831176-14850060 GCA_031762435.1 Hypsolebias longignatus | reverse complement strand
GTATGGTATGGTATGGTATGGTATGGTATGGTATGGTATGGTATGGTATGGTGTGGTGTGGTATGGTATGGTATGGTATGGTATGGTATGGTACGGTATGGTATGGTATGGTATGGTATGGTGTGGTATGGTATGGTATGGTATGTACTGGGACAAGCAGGATATGTTAAAGGTAAGGCTCTGATAAAGTCATATTCAAAGGTTATGTTTTGGCTGTACAAATGAATATTCAAAGGCATGTTTTAAGATTTCCTTACTTTGGAATCTTTTTCCAAAAATACCATTTCTGTTTTGGGGCTCTTAAAACGCCAACTTTTATTACTCATGGCATATTACCTAAGTAAAGTCTTTCATTCCTTAAAATGCCTTTTTTTGTTTTACATTCCTGTAATGCCTCTAGATTTGACTGCTGTAACCCAATGTTTCGGTCTTGAACAATCACCTGTTCATTATATACAGTTAGTCCTGCCCGCTGCACATCTTGTAAGTATTAGAAGACATGACCACATCACACCATTTCATTTCCGTTGAGGTTTTAAGTTTTTATGACTTACTTTTAAAAAAATGTAGTCCGTTTGGCAATTATTTAATTGAACTGTTTGATTTCTACAATTCCAACAAATTAATTTAAGTAATCTAGCCAGATGGTTTTAGAGCAGCTGTGCTTGTAAAGCACTTTGGTCAATACTGTTGTTTCTGAATGTGCCATAGAAAATAATTTACTTGCACTGCAACATTTTTGGGTAAACACACACACAACAAAGAAGTGTGTGTGAAGCCTATAGTGTATTTTTGAGTAATGACAGTTTAATCTTCGAAAAGTAAACTGTCACCAACTTAGAGAGGCACTATTCTCCTTTCAACCATGCCTGGATCTTTTAAGCTTGTTGTATTTCTGGTCATTCTTCAGTCAATGCTGCAACAGCAGATGTTGTCCATCAGCTGTCAGAGTTCAAATGACTCGTAGTCAACTGGGATTCAGTATAGATTTATCCTTAAACTTACAACCTGTCCACTTTGAAACATGACGACTTCAGCAGTCTCTTAATGGCATCGTTTTATCAGCTGTCATGAAGGAACCCTCCACCAATCATTCCACTGCGACAGTCAATCAGTTTATGACCCTGCAGTTCTGTAATACTTCAGCAATGTTCAGTTTTAGTTACAAATAAACACAAAACAAGTGTTTCTCCTTAAGACTATAACTTTTTTCTTCTACATGAAAATTACAAAGTTCCAGAAGCAAAATGTGGACTAAGTTCACTAAAAATGTGGGTTCTTTATATTCTCTAACTAATGAATATTCTGACCATCCTGGTGGTTTTAGAGGAGTGTTTGGACCAATCTGTTTTAGACATTGAAGGTCATCAAGGACAAGAAAGCTTGTCAATGGAAAGCATGCCTTCACGTTTTTCTTTGTCTGCATTCACAGCAGCGATAACGTATAAGTTGCAACAAACAACCAGCAGAGGGCACATGAGTTGAAAGCAGCAATCGCATTTCAAGCTAATCAAGTTTGAGTTACCATCTAGACTTCAACTGTTGCAGCCTTGTGAGATACAACCATAAGAACTTTCTAAGAGTTATTAAAGCACCGCATACGGCAAATTATACGCTGATCAACAAACTATTAACCTACAGAAATAAGGCAATCTATAACAAGGGCCCAGACAAGCAAAGAACATTTCTAAAATTTGACCTTAATTTATGAACGTGACCTCAAGCTGGAGTGATGAAAGATGTATGGGACACTCCATCTAGTGAAGATGCATATGTGTATCAAGTTTCATTACATGATCATAAGCGGACCACGTTACAGAGCAGAAAATAAAATGTTTACGGATGTAGACAGAGATTATACCATAATACGTCCCACGTTCGACAGGCGTATAAAAACTGTTAGTCTCACTTTAGAGTGGGTATAGAACCCTACATGTCAGAAAAGGCAACACCAGATGTGGAAAGAGGAGTAAAATAATGTATCAAGTAAAAGTACAGTTGCTCTTTTAAAATTTTACTGAAGTGCAAGCAGTTGCTTTTGTAAAAATGTATTCAAGTAAAATTAAAATGTTTTTCAATAAAAATCTAAGTAAAAGTTACTTGTTTTTTTTTTCTTTCAGCAGGAAGGTAAATCCAAAATATCTACAAAATGACACATATGTAATTCTGAAAACCTAAACCTGAGAATCTTTGAGTGTTTTTGGAAAACGAAGAACAGCTTTAAACAATTTGTCTATTTTAAATCTCTGCTAATAACTTGCCAGCAATAATTTTAGCTCCATGATGCTTCTACCTAAAGTGACCTGATTTAAAGAGATACTGCAAGTTTGTAGGTGTTGGAGAAGATGGCAGATGGTTATTAGCTTCATGAAAAACTTAATACAAAAATCAAGAAAGGATGTACCTCATATATAAAGTGCTATTTGTTGTCATCATTGTATTTTTCCATACAATGGCAAAATTAGTTCTGTGCATTTAACCCATCACACCTGAGATACACCCAGGTGGAGCAGTGGGCAGCTATGTAAGCACCCGAGGAACAATTAGGGATTTGTTGTCTTGCTCAAGGACACCACAACATGTGGGAATGGCTGGGCGTCGAACAGCGACTTTCTGGTCCCAAGTCGGCTGTCCTACCTCTACACTGTCTCGGCCCCTCTTCTGTTGGATACCATCATATCATCTCTAAAACACAAAAAGTATATTTAAGGCAGTGTTTACTTACGATGTAACGGAAGATAAAGTAGCTAGATGAAGCGTTATTGCGTATCAACAACTATTTAGCTCTTAGCTCAACCTTCTAAAAGTTTAGGGATATTCCCAAAGAGCAAATAGTGAAAAAACAGAACAAAATATTTTAAAAGTAATGTCTATATGTTTAATTTACTGGGTCAGGCACTTGATCTAAAGAAAATCAAGCTTTTTGTGCACAAAACGGCAACACTTGTAACAGTGGACCACAAACAAATACTGTAATTCCTAAAAGCAGCTACAGAATACGAGACATCCATGTTTACCTGTTTATGCACTGAACTGATTCATGGCAAAATATTATAAATTAACTATGTTCAATTCAATGGGAATAATTAAATTGTATTTTTCATGTTTTTTGTCGAGTTACGTTTGACCCTATACTTCAGTTTTAATGTCAGTGTCTTCATATTAAAGCAGTCAAAGCTCATTTTCAGTATAGATTAGAAATACCTCCGGTTGCTGCTCGTTTCCTTTAGAAAGCGTTTATGCTCCTGTCATTAATAAAGTTTTAAGAGTTCTTGTTCTTTAAGAAAGTGCAACGCAATCATTACTTAACGTCTACTTCATTTCTAAAACTGAAATTGGCTACTTTTCAGGATCCCACAACTGCTGTGAATGTGTTCTCTGGCTTTGTGTGGTTAACATGTTACTCTTTAGCAGACTTATAAATAGACCAATAACCTGAAGGTCTCGAGTTAGAATACCAGGTGTTCACACTTTAAGCATGATAATTAATATGTTTGTCTACAATGTGTTATAGAAGTTTTCTGAATATCATAAAAAGTAAGTGGGTTTTTAAGGGGCCTAAATGTTTTCTACTGTATTATTATTATTATTATTATCATTCATCGTAGGCTAGGCTATATGCACTGGTGGACAGTAAGGTTACGGTAGTCATGTTTCCCCTTGAAGCTGTAATTTGTGTGTAGCCGAGGCCTATACCAACTGATGATATTGCTTTGCCCTTTAATTCATCCCCCCAATCGATGCAGGAGTCAGTGATTACACACTAATGCGTTCTTCCCTTCCATTTTGTGAATCAATGTACGGTTGGTTTCATCTGGTAATGAGAGACACAGTAAAGGTGAAATGCGTGTGTGTGCACTCTCATGTGTTTGTCTCTGAAAAAGCTGTATGTGTGCGCAATATGTGTCTGTTTTGTTGTGTGTGTGGGTGGAATAGCGGTGATGGGGCAGTGGGGGGAGTTTGTTTGTGTTTGTTTCAGGCGTTCGTCTCCTACAGTCTGCCCCTTTAGCCGTGATGGCCTGTTTTGTGAGACGCAGACATAAAATTATCAGACTGGTCATTGTCCGCCTTTGAAGTGTCTTGAGCTGTCCATTCTGATTTGTCATCCAGAGGGGGATCAGTCCAGTATGGCTGCTGTCTGAAGATCTCTCATCTCTTGTTGTTTTGCAATGAAAAGAAAAAAGCTGCCCTGCTTGTATTATAGTGATCATTTATGGCGTTGTTCCTTTAGATTATAATGTCTTTTTAATTGAAATTTATAAATTTATGCTAATTGCTTTATGTGCTTTACATGAATTTTAAAAATGCATAATAGTTCAGGAGAGTACTTAGCCCCAAAGTTACTTACGTACAAGTCAAATGTGTAATGAAGGGTTTTCCGAGTCAGTGTGCTCAGATGATATTGTGTTCAAAGGAAAATGAAATGCAATGTTAAATAAAATAAAAAAGAAGAAGACAATAAAACAACTTTAAGATAATAACATGCTGATACATGCTCAATAATCCAGGTAGAAAAACCTAAAAAAAAAAAGTTAAGTCTTGTCCTCTGGATGGGTTCAATTAAAATAAATAAATAAAAACATAGAAACATTTCTGAAGAAGTCTTTTCGGATGAAAGACGAAATATTTATCTTTTTTTTTTTTAAATAAAACCCATCCAGAGGACCTGACTTAACTTTATTAGATAACAATATTTGACTTCTACATGACTTTTGATTGTGATTTCATACTGCTCCATTAGATAATTAGTAGATCTTCAATAAGGACAAAAACTATATGTAAAATTTAAAAAAAAGAATTTAAAAATTGCTATCTTTATGTATCAATTTTGAATTAGACATGTTTACTTTTAGTGCAAAGCAGCCTGAGATGGTGACATTAAAACTGATTAGAATTTGAGTGTTACCTGTGTAATTTTTATTGAAATGTCATCTTACATGCTGCATACAAATCAGCTAAACTGCAAATTAGGAAGAAGAAAAAAGAAGGTTGTACACCAACGACAAACCTATGGTAGCCATTCTGACCTAGATCTTTTCTCTCTTTGCCCTGCAGCTTTAACAGACATGATTCAGAACCTTTGCACTTTCACTTGTTTCAAGGCAAATGAAGCAAAGGCATTCCTACCTTTATCAAACCATAATCAAAAATAAATGAATAAAACAATAAATAACAAATATTCTGACTGTCCAGAGTGACTGATCTACCTCAATGATATGACCGTCCCCCCACTCCCTGTTGCTCATATTGCCCACCACCTCTCGCCCCCTCCTCATACCCCCTGCCTCAACAGCCTAATGACTCCTGGAGGTTCCATTTGTAAGGCTCCCATAGAAACACAACCACAATAGGCCCCATCTTGAGAGGGCCCATCTGGGAGTCTTTGTGGGGCCTGCTGAAAGCCACAAAGGCCTGCTGACCTAGAAACCCATCAATAAGAGAACAGGGAGCCCCACCGACAACAAATTGAAGAGCCGTGGAATTTCCTGAGCCATCCGAAGTCCGTAGGTGAGGACGTGGACTGGTAACGTGGGAGGGAGGGGGGGGGAATTCTCCGGATGTTCGAGGATGACACATCAGGATGTCATTCCCAAGCTGTCAGCTGTATGCTCATTACCTCAGCTGTCACTGCTGCCTTTGTCCATGTGCCCACTGTTTATCATTGTGAAGAAAAGCCTATGAAATCTTTACAAAAGTGTGACAGTGACAGGAAGCAGCAGTGGCATGCTGGGCAGAGTTATGTGCCCTGCTCAGCTGGGTTTAATCATGGTGATAGTATTTTATTTATTTATTTTTGCTTTGGGGTTTAGATTAGGAATAGTTGAGTGGCTGTTATGTACAAATGTCAAGGCTATCTAGAGGAAATTATCTTAGCTGTATAGAATATTTCATTTATTTATTTGCTGTTTAATGCCCAAGACCCTCTTCTGTCATATCAAGTCATAAACTGGAATTCATCATCTAAAAATGACTTACTTTCTTAAAAGTAAACTTGTGAATGACCTCCTTAAGAAGGCAAACAAAAGTACAGTACAGAGTTTCAAGTAAGCCAAATGTCAGGAAGCATTTTGGGCACCACAACTATCATATCCTCCTTGTGCCTCTACTTGTCCGGATCACTGAGGTACCTATCGGTTTTGTGGGAAGACCCAGGTAAATGCTTCAGGCAGGTGTCTCCACCTCTGCTGCTGGTTGGGGAAATGATAAGTGAAACTGGACAGGAATATTGTTAATACATGGACAAGAGGGCTGAAAGATGCCATCCTTTCACTTTGATGGTCACATCTCATAGAAACTCCTATTTCCATGTGCCATGTCGATTGCTGCTTCATGCATTGCCTACAAAAGGTAAGTAGAATGTGGCCCTTACATCAATTATAGTCAACAGCTCTGATGTGGCCTTGAACTGACGGATGTGTGCCGAGGTGTCTGAATTAATGAAAGAGAAGACGATAACAAGTCAGTGTTTATCTTAGATGTTGCACACAGTGTTAACAGAAAGGCACAGAAGTTTTTACTTGTGTAAAATCTGATTGTTTTTCTTTTCAGAGGAGGACCGATATGATAGCTACTCTCGCATGATCTTGAAGTACTTCCTGGCAGAAGGAATTGTTTGTCGACATGAACTTTTTGTGGCATCGGCTCAAGATAACCCAGATGACATCTTACAGGTATGAGAAGAGTTATCGTCTATTTTGATGTCCCAGGAAAGAAATCAATTGTACTGCAAAGTACAAGTGGTGTAACTACAAGACTTGACAAGCCAATCACAAATGCCAAGATGGCCTCAGTACATCATCTTCAGCACTGTCGACTCATATTCTGTCAGAAAGTAACTTTTGAAAGACTGTACCATTTAGTCGCAAAACATTGTAGAGCACTACTTTTTATTTATTTATTTTTATTTTATTTTTTGTGGGGGGTGTGAGGTCATGGTATAATGGGCTTTCACTGTATAGTTAAACACTCAGCTTTCCTCACATGTGTTAGGGTCAACTAGGGTATCTGAGGGGTCGAGAGGGGCATGGTTGTGGCATTGTTGAAATTGTTTCTCGGCATATCAATCCCTAAAGAGAACCATAGTCCCAGAAGCTGCCTGCCACCCTGCAAAGAGGAGCGGGGTGAGGGAGCTGCTTCTCCCTCACTGATTGATAGTTGGAAGGTTCATAGCCTCACCCCCTCTTTGCATTTCAAAGACTTATTAAGAGAGGGGGGGTTCCCCAGTGGGAATATTTTAGATCTTTAGTATTTCCATAATTACATTTGCAGTATATCATCTTTAGATGCTAAAATTGCTTTATCATGGTAACATGTACATACAATTAGAAGTGAAGTTAAAGAAGTTGCACTTTTAGCTTAAGGCACTATGATAACATTAGCAAAACTGCTTAATTGCCACCCATTTCTACATATCTGAGGCTATCTTAGCTGTTTATAAAGTTATTTATATCTATTTCTTAGTATAAAATTGTATTCCCTGCTGCACAGATATTTAAAAGAGGTAAAACTTAAAAAAATATCTGTTCCTTTAATCAGAGATTAATAAGTACACATACAAAACAGAAGTGATTACCGGTAACGGGAAATAGAATAAAAATTCCATAGTTTGTCAGAGATTAATATATTTTGAATATTTTAATTATTCTACATCTCATTACTGTTTTTGTGTTCTTTATTAAAGACTAAATTGTAAAGAAAATGTCATTTATTTATTTACGTCTTTTCAAATGTAACTTTTTTGAAAACTTTACTGTTTTTTAAAGAACAAGAGTCTGGTTCCATGTTGTTTACCTGACTATACAGCATATTTTATTAATTTATTTTCTGATGTTCCTTGTTTGGGTGGAATTTTAAATTCCAATTTTTATTCTGCCACAAGACTTAAGGCCATTTATCATTATTTTGTCTCAAGCTGTTGCACATGCACTCTTATTACACAAAAACATATGACTCATTTAAGTGTATCAATGACATTGTTATAACATTTTTCCACAATTTATTTTTAATTGCCCCATAAAAATTAATTAAATCATGTTTTTATTATCCCACTTGACTTTTGGTAAGTCAAACAGCTGTCATCCTTTTTTATTTTTTTATTTTCAAACTGAATTAATCTTTGTATTCTATTCTATATTTATACTCACACAGACTCATGTTCATGCTGCTGTTGTTCTGTGTATTGTTTTACTCTGTTAGTGTTTAATTTATTCCTTAGTTTAGCGTATTAGTTTATATCTTAGATCCTTATTACTGTTTCTTTTTACACTTAATAGGTTTGATGTTGTTGGATGTAACAGGGATGCACGCCTGTGTACACAATTTTGTTCCACCTCATGTACCACATGTGATACGAATGATAATAAAACCTACTTGACTTGACTTGATATATTTGATCATTTACTGTCATATTTTATTCAAAAAAAGTCACTGTGCTTTATTTTAGGAACTCCCAGCTCCCATCTTGGATGATGTTGCTATTCACAAACCTGTGGAACAGCCTAGGTTGCCTTGTGAACCCCAAGAAAATTTGAATGCCATGAATATTGCCTGGCGCTATCAGAATCTTCCTAAAGTACAGGTAATCAAAACGTAAATAAAAATCTATACCAAGTGTTATTTTTACTTTACCCTTTTTTTTTTTTATTGTTGAATAAAGCAAAACGTGATTATCTTAAGTTCAACATCTCTCTTATTAGATTGCTCAGAACTGGATTTTTGCTCTTAGTGGTTTGACAATTGTCTCGACAACTAAATCCATCACCCTCTAAACCCTTTTCTTCATTGAATGAGGCCTCAGCCTCTCTTTTAAGAGTTGCACCAGATTACTCACACTTAGTTGGCAATAGGTAGACTTTTCACTGGTCCCCATCTCGCATACACACATACTCACACACGTTTGCACCCCTGCTTAGCCTGGGAAACAGGAATACTGTGCATTGACATGTCTGCTCGCTCAACCCTATGACCCAGACCTGCACCTCTGTCTTCCCCTAAATCCCTGCCTTTCCCCCTGCTATGGTCGGCAGCTCTACACTCTTTCTTCCACTTTGTGGAGAGGGGTCCTTCCCCTTCTCCTTCTCTGCAGTCTACCCCAACAGCGTTGGTCTATAATCCATATCGCAATGTGGATTAACAGCACACAGTGTGTCCCTGGGGATCCTTTCCCTCTTTCTCTCTCTCTCTGGAAACTTCTTTATATCTGTGTCCTTTCCTCACCTCTCCCCCTTCCCCTGTAAAATCGTCTTTACAAACCACAAGTAAGCCCCACCAAAGGATTTGCATCTTAAATTCACCCCAAGAGTCAGCGCTTACTTTCCCCTTACACACACCTCGCCTGGCATGGCCCACTGTGTCGTTCTGCTGATGAAGACATCAGATCAAAGGTGAGGCCGTCAGGGCAGGGATGGAACGCTAAGCGGGTTGCCTAACTCACAAAGAGAAGATGAGCCCCTGACCCCCCTTGCCCCACTGACCCCCACGTTCTGCAGGGAGAGGGACACACCAGGGGCCCTAATCCAGATTAAGAGTAGATTAAGGGCCCCTCTAACAATAGAATCCCTGGTTTCATCGAGAAAGAAGAGCTAAAACTTTCTCTTTCAGCTGCAGGAAAACATCCGCCTTCCCCTGCTTCCCTGACACGTTCGCTTTCACAACCAGAAGTGGACATTTATGTGAAGAAATGATTAAGAGCCTGGCCGTAGTGATTGTTTAACTTCTCTGCTGTAGGAATGTTGAGGAATGACCCATAAACAATGCAATTGCATTGCCATAGTATTGGAAAGTACATGCATTTAACACACTGAAAAGAAAGAAAGTTATCTGTTGATGAACTGCTTTATTTTAATTTAATGTATTAAAGTCAAACCAGTTGTTTAAGTTTTTTGGAAAATAAGCAGTAAAGTGTGACATATTGAAACATTGATTACTAGAGATGCATTGATTACAGTTGTGTAAACTGATACAGATTTTTTGATATTTTCACAGCTTTGTCTTGCTAACACCAATTTCTCTTAAATATCTCTAGTTAACAGAATACAAAATATCCATCCATTTTCATTACCCACTGTTTTGTACAAAGTTGCAGAGCTATTGCCTGTCTCCAGCAGTTAAGAGTATTAAGGGGGTGCAAGAGGTGGGCTGTACCCTGGGCAGGTGCCCAGTCTGTCACAAGACCACGTAGAGAAACAAGACAGACATGCAATTACACCTAGAGACAATTTAGAGTTACCATTTGACTTTAAATGCATGTTTTTGATTTGTTGGAGGAAAGTGATGCAGTACCTCGAGAAAATCCACATAGGGGAGAACATATAAACACCAAACGGAAAGACTTCAGATGGGTTTTGAATCTGTGACTACCTTGTTTTGAGCTAACAGCTCTATCCACTCGAGCCATGTCACCCTCAGTAAAAATGTATCTTATAAGTTTTCAGATTTAATAGAAAATAAATTTTCTGTCGTGCTTCAGTTTAGTCTCAGGCGTTCAGAGAGGAGAGTCTTAAAGTGTCCAATATTAAAGGTGATTAATCTGTTGAGTGACAGTTTGACAAAAAGCTTTCACACTGCTGCTTAACACAATGTTTATGATGTTTTATAGTATTTATGCCATTGGCTGCAGAAAAAATAGGTTTTTGCCTGTAAAGGTAATATGATGTAAGGTGGTGTCCATGAAAATAAAAAGCAAGAACAAAATGCTCTAATTTTTTTCAGAGAAATGAATTTGCATTAAATGTTATCTGCTGGCTGTAAACAAGTAGTTGGTATTTAGAGAAGCAGTTTGGAATTTGAATCATCTATTGCTTAAAAAAAAAAAAAATCCTTTATTGTTAGAATTTCAGTATCAGGGTTAATCTGAAATTGGTACTGTCATCCTCTATTTTATCGGATTTATTTTTCTACGTTCTGGCTAAATTAAGTTTTATGGTTTATTCACAATAAAATGTTGTATGTAAAAATTAAATTAAAAAAATCAATAATAAATATCTAAAATCAATGGCCATATTACTGAGCTTTCTTTTTCTGTCACTTATAGTCCATAGCTAAACTCTTCCAGATAACTAGATAGTTTTGTTCATATAAAACTCAACAGACAAGCAATGACATTATATCAAAATATCAGTTTATAGCTCACTAATGATTATTGTTCACACATCTGCACCACATGAGAAATTATTTTCTCTAAAAGAATAATTTCCAACTTGTTCCAAAATGATAGCTGAACAAACAGATGTTAGATGTTAGAATAATTAATCATTCCTTTTTTTCTTATTTTGAAAAAAAAAAAACCATGCCAAATAATGTAGTACGGTATTTTAATTCCACAGCAGAAAAAGCTATGTTGTCTCTATAAGTAAGTCTAAGAAAAAAAATATCAGTATCAGTTATCGGCCAAATAAGTTTTAACATATTGGCATATTGGTTATAGGCCAAAAATCCAATATCGTGCATCTCTTTTAATTTTACTTATTGACCCTTTCAGACTGCTCTGGCATCTTCTTCACGATTTGGTCACTACTATGATGTCTCAAGGACAATGGAGCCAGAAATCCGCCAGGCAGCCAAGTGCCACCACTTTCACCTTCCAGAAGATCTCTCCCAATCATTGACCACGCACAGGTACAGCAACAAGACATCATCCTCAGAATGCACAGAAACCAATGAGACAAAATCCGAGAACATAGACACACGAGCATGACATCATCCACAAAATGTTGTAAAAATTAGACTATGTTCACAGAACACATGTAAGTAAACATGGCAGTGTTTTTAAATATATATTTAAACCAATACATTGTACACAGAAAGACAGACCTGTGCACATGCTATACATTTATATAACTTTGTTGCTTTTTGAATTTTGTTTTGTATGTGCAGTGTCAATATAAAGCAAAATTCAGGCCTCATTGAATAATCAAATATTTTGTCACTAATAGTTTGAAATGGAAGCCTGTTTGATTAAATACAAAAGCAAAATAGGAGTGAATTATTAATTATTAAACTTTAGAAGCTCAAAAATGTAATATGCTTGTTTGAAATTGGCAGTACCAGCTAAATGATAAAGTTAAATATTGATAACCAGCATTCTGCCAATCATCAGTCTAATCAAACATGGGACATTTATACATTTACAACATTTATTACCTCTTGCTGCAGAAGACAACCTCACACTATTAATTAAATATAATTAGTTAATGAGATTCATTGATTTAATTTAAAACATAAATTTGTTGTTGTTGTTTAGAAAATCACATAATTAAAAAAAAACATTTACTTTTCTCACATATGATTCACTTGAATAAATTTAGATGAAATAGTCACTTCATAATATGCTACTTGAAAATGTGATTTTTATTTCAACCTTACGTGTTAGTACCGAACAAATGTGTTAAAAAAAAAATTGACTGGGTTTATTTTCAGTTTCAAGTTTTTTTTCCGTTGCTTAAGTTGTTCAGATTCTCAGAAAGGTTGTCTATTCAAATAAGAGCCTTGTTTGTTCAGCGTTTGTTTGATTTCTCCTACGTCGAGTGTACTTAGGGTTCAGAGGTTGTTCAGGCTCTTTACGCAAAGAGTGCTGCTGAACACACAAGGGCACACGAAGGCACACTCACATGCACTGGGTAAATACAGCAATCTGGAGCACAGAGGATGTTGGAGGAGGCTTTAAAGGATCCGTCATCCTTTATATCAGTAAACAGAGACTGTTAAACAGAACGCCTGTGCAAACACATTAAATGTTGCGGGTGTTTGGTTTGAAGTTTTTCCAAGAGTGCAGCGTATGACGTGGGCAAAATTGGTTACTTTTTACATAGAGCTTAATGTTCTTTAATGGGTAGAATACAGAGATAAAAAATGTCTTGTGTTGTAAAGCAGTGAGTGAATGTGACATAATGCTATTGAAACAGGTTACGGATATCACAGAGATTTTGACAGCTGGACACTACACCTGCACAGCGCCATTGTGCCCCAAGGCCCGCCCTGTTATCGGCACAAATACATATACACACACTCAGCACATTACACACGCAACACACAAACTCTAATGCAGGCTACTCCCCCTTGCACGTGTCCACTGCCCCATGTTGATACCCTAGCTGTTAAATTGCTCCGTTTCACTTGAAGGCATAATTGGCACAAATTGCTCTCTAGGTGATACAGATCCTGTTGTTTAAGACCAAGCATCCCCCTTCCCTTCGTCTTTCTTCCTAAGCTGAAGGAGAAAGGCTGAGATAAAGACATTTTCATGTGTATGATCTTAATTAGCTGAGGCTCTAGCCCCCGTAGCAAAGCACCTAGACCTTTTTGGTACCTGAAAGAACAGTGCTCAGTAGGGGTAGCTTAAGTACAATGCTATCCAACACAATGGCTGCCAACCAGTGGCAACCTCCTGTCACACCATCCCAGCCCCCACTTAGTTCAGAGCTTGGGCATGGGCAAAGAGGCTGTAAAGGGTAGGTGTCCCTCTTTCACCAATCCAGCTCTATCATTAGCCACAGCAGGGTCAGGAGGCACCATTGTTGTGCTGAATAACTGAAATGGAGTTCATTGATATATGTGGCCACGTGTAATCAACACAAGGGTGTATTTCTGTTCTTTATGCAGGGCAATTTGCATGTGACTAACCTATGTGTATCAGCTTTTGTAGCTTGCAGCTTGAATTGACAGCTGACATAGCAGCCCACTGAGAGTTGCTACAGAGTGGTCATTACAATGGTGAGGCGTTCTTAAGTGGAGGGTCCTGTGTAAAAAGATGGGGTTAACATTATTATTGGCTAGTCCTATAAGTTCACAGGGTGTGTGTGCATGTTGTGGGGCGACTCAGAAGTCAGCCATCACCTTGACTGTTTCTAAATGTTGCTCTGATGGTACTGTATGCCCCTTGTCAGTGGTGCACATCTTACCCTTGATTAAACACCAAAATGCTGTTCTTAGTTTGTTTGAGATATCAGCCCATTAATCCCATTAATTCTCGTCTTCATTGTGCATACGTTTGTGCATGTGTGCACCTCATCTGTCTGTCTGTCTCGGCACAATCAAATCCTCGGAGAGCTGACAGAGAACCAGTCATGTTGTAATTTAATCAACCAAATAAATTAATTAGATCTCTTGATATGGATCGCCCGTCTGCTTCAGTGGCTTCAGAACAGCACAGTCAGGAAGAGGCTGCTGCAGTCGTTGACGATTAGGTTGCAGCAGTGATGAGCTTGGTCCATTTTTTTTAAATGCTCTGGTTTACATATCCTTATGGTTTGCACATCCTAAAAAAAAATACAACATTCATCTGTGTCCTTATCTGTCTCTCCAGTTCCATGCTTGAGTCTTACTCTGCATTACTGAAGTCACTTCAAGATGTGATACACAGAGAGGGCTTTGATTTGGCAGCCCCCATGGTAAGAAGAACTAAAAACTGTTATATTTTCCCCTTTAACTATTTTTGTTTTGTACCAATATTAATCAAAAACCCTTTGCAGATTGGTAATTTCTCCAAAAATTTTACATCATTTAAGGTTAAGCAGCAACTGATTTATAAATCAATTCATTACAATCATGTAGAAATGTTTGTATTGCTAAACAGCAGACAATAAGCAGTTTTTCTAGATTTTTTTTATTTATTTTGTTTTATTTTATTTATTTATTTTTTACTTTATTTTATTGCTTTAGTCCAGCTATCCTTCCATGTTAAATTTGGTCACAACAAATTATTTAACCAGAGAAAGTTTGTTTTATTTTTTTCCTGATTCTGAAATGTTTGTGTTTTGTTTATTTTACTCTTGATCATATCAGTAGCTTCTGTAAATTAGATTTGAAACATAAATGTTTCTATTATAATCAACATGTTTTCTTTTAGTTTTGTGTAGACTTTTGTGTGGTTAAGACAAAAAAGATTACTAAAATGCAATAATTAGGGATGCACAATATTATCGGCATGGTATCGGAATCGGCTGATATTAGCATTAAAGTTCAATATCAGACATCGGCCATTCCGTCAAAATAACTCCCCGATATAAAAGATGCTGTTTTGTATGACAACCCAGTGACAAGGATGCCTGGAGCGGCAGCACAGCGTGATGACGTCATGCGCGCCTACCTGATGTCACAGAGGAGAGGAAATTTCAAAATGTCGGCTGTGTGGAAGTTATTTTTGTTGTTAAGAATGTCGGAATCCGAAGATTTTTGGACTACGTTGAGCCTCGTTCCAGAGATATTTTTTCCAATGTAACCTTCCTCTAGTTACAAGCTGCCATTTCTGATGTAATTGAGAAGCTAATAGCTGATAGCTCTTGGGTGAATTTTACCACAGACATTTGGATGTCAAGTGTTAACCTCATTAGTATAATTGGTCTTAGAGCACAATGGATAGACAAAAACTTTGAACTTAAAAAGGCTGTGTAAAAAAGTTAAGTCTGGACCAGACTTAACTTTTTTAGATTTTTCTACCTGTATTATTGAGCATGCATAAGGATAAAAATGCTATCATTCATGCACTGGGGATCACACACTACAGCTAGGAGAACAAACCTTCACAAATGAGACAGCATCGCAGGTAACTAATGCTAATAAATAACATTGAACACTTTTCATTTAATATAAATTAAAGTGCTATGCATATGTCTGTTACTGAATATACAGTATGTCACCAGCTCTTACTGCTGTTACACAATTTTTGTAGCAAATAAGCCTAAATAAGAGGGCTATGTTCTGACAAAGGAAAGTATATAAAATATTAAGAGAGAGATATATAAAATATTGCTATGAGTTTTAAGTTTTAACATATCGGCATATCGGATATCTGCCAAAAACCCAATGTTGTGCATCCCTAGAAGTAATCATCTATTACCAGTACTGTATACTGAAACACTCACATACTCAAAAGGCGTCTTTGCATTTTTTTTTTTTTTTTTGTTCACCAGCAGTACTAAACATTTATTTTTACTATCTACTGCTATTATACACCAGGTGTCTAAAAGGCTTTTTGTAGTCTCACAAATAGTTTTCCCCCAACAGAAGCAGTTCAAGTTTTAGATCAAGGCAGCTGCTTGAGTTAATTCTCAAATGGATCTATTAAAAAACCTCAAACAGCAAATAACCAATTTGTTTTTTTCACAACCAAAGTACCGTACCACCATGAAGCCATGACATACCTGTACTTTGGATTTTAATTAAAAAATCAATGCAAGGATACAGTTTATCTTCACATTTTATAAGTATTTCTCTCATGATAGTTGCAAATAGTAGTTTAATATTACTAGTTTAGTTTATAAACACTGTTTTACACAACAGTCAATTTTTGTGAACACAGTTTAACCAACTGGCATTTCCAAACTTTTTTTTTAAATATGTGCAGTAAATTGTGCTGCTAATGGGAGTTCCTTTTCATCTCGAACAGGATTTATGAACATTTAAAAATGTTAACAATGTTCATAAACAGTTTTAAACCTTGTTTATAAATGATGAAAGTGTATGTAACTCTATGCAGTGCACTAACCAGCATGCACAACTCAACAGACAACAGAAAAAGCTGGAAAATTGAATAATGGTCTCATGTTATTGCAGTATTTTTTGGCTTCTTAGCATTAAGGTTTGATTTCAAAATGTTTAACTGAGACACAACATTTTCATTCATTTTTGGTCTCCATGAGCTTGTAAAATGTGAGTTCTTTGCTCTGGTCCTGCAAAGAGTTGGTGCTACTGTAGCACCTGTTTTTAGTGCTAGGACCATTGCTGTTGGTAAAAACAGAAGGATCTGATGCAAAGCATGCACTAGCTCCAGGCAGTTAAAGCTACAAGTTTTGTTTAAATAAAGTGTTATTGCTATCAAAATAATATATTGTACAGTTCTAAGAATGAACCACAAATAAATAATTGCTGGTTGTAAATTTATGCATCTTTCACATTTAAATCACTTAGGTCCGAACCTCTTCACCTTCTAAAATTGGTTTGTGTGTCAGTTGTGAGTACTTGACTTGGTGTACGTCATTTTATTATTCTTTAATCCTCTACAGAATGTTACAAAACAATTATGATGCTGAATTCCTTACTAATTTTTTTTTATGTTTATGACTGTTTAAACTTTAAACAAAGCCAATTATTACACTGTCAACACATCGGATGTAGCCTCCTCACATTTTAAACTCAGCACGTCTTTAAATTTATTCCTTCAGTTTTTTGTCACAACAGCATGAAAATGTATATATTTTTGTCATTGCATGCTTTCAGTCTGTGTGCATTGTTCACCTACTTTCCGTGACCCCTCTGCTTGTCACCTGGAGCCACCTCTCCCCCTGTCGCTCACACATGAGACACCTCCTCCACCCCCCCGATTCCCCTCCTGAGATCTGTCACTCAAACACCAGATTAACTGCTGACATCATTAAAGCAGTGTGACCACCTGACATGCTGTTGGCACAGTCCTGGAATGCAGACCAGCGCAGAGCCACATGGCGCTGGCACAACAAGGACCAATATGGATAATGGGGTGCATGCACAGGCTTGTTTTTTCAGCTTTTGTGGACTATTAACAATAGGAAAACCAAATATTAAGTGTGTTTTTAAATGATAAAATTAGAACAAAGATTTGTCTTGACCTCAGTGTAGGTTTGGAGAACTTTTAGATGGTTGTAACAGCAGTGAGAAACATCATAAATCGGCTGATTAGGTTATGATCCCAGACTTGTTTTAGTCTATACTGGCCTCTTGTTTTTGGCTAGACTCTACTGGCTCTGTTCCCTGAGTTTTCTATAGGCTAATCTATAGGAGTTAAGTTTGGCCTCCCATTATTGATACAGCAATAGTCATGTTACTACAGTTACTTACTGCAGAGCTTCAAACACAAAATAGATTTTTAATTCTGTTCCTGTCAAAGCCTCTGTAAGAAAAAAAAAAACGGCTGAATAAAGAAAAGACATGTCCTGTTGTGACTATGCTTTATATACCGGTACCAGTACACATAATGCAAACACTCCTGTGAATGGATGTATAGAGATGCAACACTGATGATGTATCATGTAAAGAGGAGTGACTGTACCGTACAGTGTGAAAGTCCTTTGGAAAATTCTGAGCCAACGTTTAAAAATTGCCACGAAACAATGGCATTTATTTTTCTTAGATCCCTTCGATAACGCTCCACATTCAAACGAAGCTTAGGTCATAATGTTAGGCAAGATAGCAATGCTGAGTGGAGCTGAAGAGATTTTGTAGAAAGTCGCGCTAATAGGAGGGGAGGTTTAAAGAAGACAAAAGGCTGGACACAAACGAAAAGTGAGCAGATTTTAAACCAGTGCTTGGTTATTCAGTTTTGGCTCCCCTCCTCAGTAATCAAGAACCATCCTAAAGAAACCCCAAATAAAAGGCAATTGTATAAAAGGCTAGAAACCTCTCACAGTTTGGACAAACGCCTCCATTATCTAAGGTTCTGTGATATATATCCCACCACTGTTTGGCCACTTTTTCTCTGTCCTCAGCAAAGTTGGTTACAGTTGATCCCTTGTAGTGGAGTAATGGGGTTTCAAGGCAAGGCACCCCACCCTTACCCAGGCCCCCTTGGCTGCAGAGCATAACTGCTGTGCCAAGAATGTGCTGGGGTTTCTGGGTGGCGGCCATATTGGAAGCCTGTCTGACAGGTCCATTGTGCATGTGTCAGATGGCTTCTGTGATTGGGCAGTTGTGTCCAGTCACGTTTGGGAACTGTGTTCCAATCGTCTGTGCTGGTAACAGACTGTCCAGTTGCTCTCACCCAGAGTTCAGACATATGACCTAAAACACCTTTCTGAAGTTGCTTTAAAGCAGTTTAGGAATTGTACTGAGATTTATGCTCTTTTTGGTTGTTGATTTCACACCAGTGTGTACTCTGTGTGTTCTTTAGTAAATGTATGACACATTTTTATTTA
>JARVGV010000645.1:14785764-14797778 GCA_031762435.1 Hypsolebias longignatus | reverse complement strand
GCATTTCGACCGATACTTATGGGGCTGATAATAAGTAATAACGGCCATTGAATGGTTGATAACATTCGAAGCGGGTAAAGGGCAGCACGGTGGCAAAGTTGGTAGAGCTGCTGCCTCTCAACGAGCAGGTTACCCTAGTTCAAATTCTGGTCCAGGTGCCTTTCTGGGTGGAGTTCGCATGTTCTCTCTGTGCATGTGTGGGTTTTCTCCTGTTCTCCAGTTTCCCACAGACCGAAAACATGCCTGTTAGGCTGATTGGTAACTCTTAAATTGTCCCTAGGTGTGAGTGAGAGATTGAATGGTTGTTTGTCTTGTTTATTTCTATGTGTCCCTGTGATGGAGTTGCAACCTGTCCAAAATGTACCCCACCTTTTGCACAGTGATTACTGAACATGAACACCCAACGACCCCCATGACCCCAAAAAAGGAAGATGCAGGTAAAGATAATGGATGGATAGATAATCAGAGGTACAGCACAGGTTGAAGAACTGTGAGACAAAGTTAGAGAGGCCAGATTGAGATGGTTTGGACATGTCCAGAGGAGGGACAGTGGATGTATTGGTAGAAGGATGTTAGAAATGCAGCTGCCAGAAAAAAAAAGACAAAGAGGAGATATATGGATGCATTTAGAGAGGAGGACATGGAGGTAGTTGGAGTGACGATAGAGGATGCAGAGAACAGAGTGCGATGGAGAAGGAAGACCTGCTTTGATGACCCCTGAAGAGGGAAAACCCCAAAGAAGATTATTGAAGAAAGGATTGACAATGACACCCAGCAACTTTACATTCAGTAGATTAATTTGGGTAACAACTAAACAAAGTTGTCTTTTTTTTTAATGGTATGAGGGAGACATATTTGCATTCACTGTGAATGCTACATGCCAATGAAGTTGAGTTCTTCTCCATGCTATATTGGTTACTGCAGCTTCCTAAAGATTAAATGGTCTTTGCGGCCTTTATGCAGAACTACACTGCCTGGCCAAAAAAAAAAAGTTGCCACACAAAATAAAAGGTTGCACACTAATATTTTGTTGGACCGCCTTTAGCTTTAATTATGGTATGCATTTGCTGTGGCATTGTTTCAATAAGCTTCTGCAATGTCACAAGATCTATTTCCATCCAGTGCTACATTAATTGTCCACAAAGATCTTGTGTTGATGATGGCAGATTCTGACCACTGCACAAAGCCTTCTCCAACACATCTCAAAGATTCTCAATGGGGTTAAGGTCTGGACTCTGTGGTGGTCAGTCCATGTGTCAAAATGATGTCTCATGCTCCCAGAACCACTCTTTCACAATTCGAGCCCGATAAATCCTGACATTGTCATCTTGGAATGTGCCCATGCCATCAGGGAAGAAAAAATCCATTGATGAAATAACCTGGCCATTCAGTATATTCAAGTAGTCAGCTGACCTCATTCTTTGAACACATGCTGTTGCTGAACCTAGACCTGACCAACTGCAGATCATAGCACTGCCCCCACAGGCTTGTACAGTAGGCCACATTTTTTCCGGCCACATTTCTTCCTCAAAGATGATGGGTCTATCCTTCCAGTTGTTAATAAAGGCGTTGAACGGTTTTTAACTCAATTTAGTAGTTTCTGCAATCTCCTTAGATGTTTTCTCTGCTTGATGCCAATGATTTGACCCCTCTCAAATAGAGTGACATATTTTCCATGACCACGCGATTTGTCTTTCAACATGGTTGTTTAAGAAATGACAAGCAACTCATTGCACCAGTTGGGGTTAAATAATTTGTTGCCAGCTGAACGATAATCACCCATGCAGTAATTGTCCAATAGGAGGCTCATACTTAGTTGCTTAGTTAAATCCAGGTGGCAACTTCTTTTTTTTTTTTTTTGGCCAGGCAGTGTATTTTGTGAAAGTGTCATAAGATTTTCCAAGTTGTCTCAGGGTTCTCAAACTTGCTCTCTAATGCAAAATCTATTGCAGAATTCTCTACTTGTCACCTTTACAAACTGAGTCAGTTCTTATGCAACTGCAAATAGAAAGTTTATTGGTGACTTTTTTGTTTTTTGAACTGAGAGCTGCAGTAGCTTGGTGGTCATTGTTGCAGTCTTGTAATCCTGAGGTTGCAGGTTTGAGCTCAGGAAGGGGATCCAGTTTAGAACAATTGCCAAATCTTTCGTGCAAGTTTACTCACTGTGGCGACCCAAGAAGAAGAGAGACAAAAAAACCTTACTTGTGTTTTTTTTAACTAAATTTACAATATGTTTTTTTTTCCTAAATATTTTTGTTTCACTTATTCTTAAAAACAGCATATTTATTGATTTCACTATTATTTCACAATCTGTGCTTGATTATTATGATGACAATAATGAAATATAAGCTTTCAGAAACTATTTTACTTTGCCAGAATTGCTTGAATAGGCAAAGACTCAGGGCTCAAGCATTAAACAGAATGGTTATTCTTTTTTGTGTATTTCCCTCAAAGACTGCATATATTGAATTTCCCGAGACGGACAGTCGAATAGAACGGTAACAATTCTTGATGCTCCCTAGTAGCAGAGTTCAGGCCGTTTGCCTGTGGGATGATGTGAAGTGAATGGCCTTAGAAGCTCTAGTCTGGTCTATGTGTGGCCCGGCTGGTCCAAGTCAGCAGTAATGACCGGCTTTGGCCAGCATGCCTGTTAATGTGAATGGGGTTACTCTGGGCAACACCTTTTCAGCTGAGTCCTATGAAGTCCCAAGTATGGTGGTCTTTGTGCACACAAGAGCTGTCCTCTCAGCAAAAGGGCTTCTTTTCTTAAGGACTATCACTTGTGATGGATTACACCCACCCCCATTTATTCGTCCTTGCAGACTAATAGGCACGGATGCTCACAAGTATACATATGCCCTCACTTAAAACACAATCGTATCAAAACTACTACAAACACAATCAAAATATGACATAATACATTGGCAGATATAGACAGTTAGTCTCCTGTTGCACTGAGAACATCTTCAAATATTTTATTTATTCCCTAATCATCTAAACTAATTATAAATGTTTCCTTCTTTGTGTCTTTGGTTACAAATTTAAATATTTGCTCTCATTCCTTCAACTTGTGTCTGGTCATATTTTCTTCCTTTTTTTTTTTTTTCCCCAACATTTTAATAATTTTCATAAGACTAAAAAGTGTCAAACGTCAAATCCTTCCAAAGCAATCTTAACACAAAGACCTTTTCTATCTGGTTAATCTTCATCTCATGTCCACTACAAAGATCAACTTTTCGTGGTTGTTCTTGGTTTGGCAAGAAACAGAACCGTTTGCTAAATTGTGTTTCTTCTGACATAGTTTGTAAACCAAGTGGAGTAAGGAAGTAAGAATAGGTAGTATTGTGATAAAATGTGTGAAAGTTTTACGTTTATCTTGGAGGATGCCTTGTCTCTTGGATGATGCATGTTTTATCTTTTTCTTCCTTATTCAGTGCTAGTGTGTTTCTAGCACTAAAGACTTCCTCTGAGAGTCATTTCTCCCACCCCTCCCAGGCGGTCATCCACTTATCCAGCCCGACACAATAACCTCCAGACGACCTTTCGCTTTGCCAAATGTTATGCCTGTAAACTGTGTGAACTCTATCACAGGACAAATGATGGTGGAAAAATAAGACTTTCTGTTGAAGCTAAGGCTGGGTTTAGGAAACATACAAACCGACATTGTGCAGTCATGTTGTAAATACTTCCGTGTGACATACGCATAAGAGAGAGGCAGTGTGTGTCTTTCTGTTTTCAACAAGAGTGTGTGCACTTGTATACTGAGTGCAGCCCAGAAAAAGACATGAATAATTTAGGAAAGCCTTGATAATTTTTTTTTTTTTTTGACTGAAACTTTGACAGAACACTCCCAGCACATGGGATTTTACAAAAAATAAATATCTTTTGGAGTAACTTTATGTCAAGAAACACTTGGTTGTCCTTTTTTATGTGGATTAAAGAAATGAGATCCAATTTGTTGGTCAGGGAACCTATTTTTCATTGTTTGCTACTAGGCCTGTCACAATAACAAATTTTGCTGGGCGGTTAATTGTCTTGGAAATTATTGCGATAAACGATAATATTGATTGAATTTTACAAAAATCAGTAATGTCTAATTTAAGAAGAAACGTTTAATTTGTTTTGCATGTAGTACCTTTTTTGACCACTGGATGGCAGTTATAAGGCTGTTTGAACTGAATGATGGTTGGGAGCGCAGTATCTCTTAAATGGAAGGGAGGCTCCCCTTGATGTGACATGGGCTGTCTCTCGTCGGTTTTCAAAATGGTGGACGCTCGGTGGTTTGAGCTCTTTAGCATAGTATTCTTCATGCAAAGCTTTTAATTAAAAAAAAAATCAGTAAACAAGTTCCCAGCTTCTTTTTGCAAAGTAAAACTTTTTACACAAAAGCACGGGTTTCAACCGTGAATTTTAAAGCTTCAACAAGACGGTGTCTTTTTTTTCCCCAAGATCGGCCTGTTAGCTTAGTTTGTAGCTTAGCTTCTCAGTTTAGCTGCTTTTAATAATAATTTTTAAAAAAACATGATTTTGGACAGTTAAAATTGATTTTAAAGAGAAAAGATAAAGGGAGGGGTCAGTGAAGAGCACCTGAGTCGAGCCTTTTGTCATACAGTGTCTTCAGTAGAAAGATGTAGACATGAAGAAACAATAAAGCCAATAAAGGAAAATGAGGTTGATAATTTTCATTTATCATGCGATTAATTGATTTATTGTTTATCGTGACAGGCCTACACTGACTTGACTCACCAGATATAGGTGATATCACAATTTTTGATAACTGCAAAAATAAATAAAAATGCAAATAGCACTGATGCTATTATAAATTGTTGGTAGCATTGTCCAAGTGTTGCTCACTGAATGTTTTATACTGTCAAAACATGCTCTTAGGTGTAAATGACAATAAGAAACTTAGAAAGTTTTCATAAAGGTAAGTTTTTAGATTAGGCAGTGGCCTCAGTAGTTTAGCTTCAAATGTGATTTTTGTTGCATGGCATGTATCCTACACTGAAAAACCTGCTCTGAAGTGTCTGCGGTGCTTTAACCTGAGGATGTTTGTAACGGAGTCATAGTTTGAGGGATAAAATATGTGTTAGAGGGGTGGATGGTGCAAGAGGTCCCCCAGACATGCTGTCATAACCCGTGCAGCTGTGCTCTTTGCTATGGACCTATCTGTGGTGAAGGCAGCACTTAGATATGTTTGTACTCTACGCCCTCTACCCCGCTCCCTTTCTCCCCAGGCGCCATGTCACTCCAGGGGCAAACCAGTGCTCCCTGGCTGTGCCCATGTCCAAAACACCAACTAACCAACGCCTCCCCACCCCCTTCCTGTTACTATCCACCACCACCATAAGGGTTAATGTTTCCCCACCCTTCAACGCCCACGGTTTATACTAACACTGCCCTCCAAAGAGAGACAAAACATAACTGAAAAGAGACAAAGTGGCCCCATGCTGCATTCCCTGTCAAAAGCGCTTGATGGGCCCAAGCAGATGACCCCAGAGGAGTGTTAAGTTGACTATGATGATAACGAGTCAAGTTGTTGTATTACTGTGCAGTTACACTTTGGCCCTTGTTTGTCCATTTGTTATTCACAAGCAACCCAGACCTCACTGATTTGCCTGTGTGTCATGTTTAGTAACATGACAGATACGATCAAATGCTGGTTTTTATCAGTCTGTGAAGCGTGAAGGGTAAGTGATAAACTACCTATTCAAGTCAACGTGACTACACATTCCATCAGGTATTATTATTTTAAATATAGTCAGCTAATCAATTTCCTGTTTGGACATGCTTGCTTTTAATGAAATTCAGTCACTTATAGTCCCTTCCCTTTCTTTCTGTGTTTGGGAATATAATTACACTCAAAATGCTTGCTCATCCTTTTGCCTGCCTGCTGCCTACTCTGTCAGATTCATTAAGCCATGAGGCGGAAGAGATGAGGAGCCTGTGTCTGAATCTGTCTATTTGTCAGTACGCCTGACTATCTGTCTGCCTACCACGCAGATTATCCTGGATCAGGCAGCAGGTGACCTGGTGGGCAGGTGACCATCGCCCAATTACCAAAGAGCTAAAATGCATTTTTCACATTTGTTTATTTTCCTCTGTTTAATGCTGTTTGTTTGTTTGCGTAACATTTAAGTTGATATAGTATTTTCAAGTATCATTTGGGCATTGTGGAAGAAAAAAAACATACGTTTTTACATGTTATGTAACGTTTTATACTTAATTACCTTATACTAAAATACGACGGAGCTTTAGGGCCACGCTAAAAAAAAATATTGCCACGCTAAGAAAAAAAATTTAAGCCATAAAATTACGATAATAAAGTCGAATAAAGTTGTAATATTATGAGAATAAAGTCATACAAGACTTTTTTTTAACAGCTCTTGTTTGTTTTATTTGTTTTCCATAAGTCGGATCCACGACGCGACCTGTCAATCAATCCAGTAGGCGTGTCAGCAAAAGACCAATCTGAAGCTAAATGAGTCGTAATGTTAGCCGAACTCCGACACGATAAAACAGGTTAATCACATTTTAACCGTGGTAAAATGAAGAATGTTGAGCATCTTGTTAAGTTATACTTTGGTATTGGTTTTACAAATAAGGAGGTAATTAATCTGTTAGCACATCAGCATCAGATTAGTATCAGTATCAGGACTTTGAACCTGCTTACTCTAAGGTGGTACACTCTGATGGGCTGCAGCACAGCTCTCTGCAGGTAAAGAGCATTTAGCTTCAGATTGGTTATTTGCTGACACGCCTACTGGATTGACTGACAGGTCACGTCGTGGATCTGACTCGGGGAACAAACATAAATGAACAAAAATCATATAATAAATAAAAAACGCTGTAAAAAAAAAAGTCTTGTAAAATTTTATTCTCATAATATTAAGACTTTATTCAACATTATTCTCATAATACTACAACTTTATTCTCATAATTTTATGGCTTTTAAAATTTTTTTTTTTAGCGTGACCCTAAAGCTCCGACGTAACTAATGAGCTAAGTCTCGGTAAGTTAACATGCAGTTTAACGGTGTGGCTTTAGGGAAAAAAATAAAAATGAACAATAGAGCTTCAAAAAACAAATTACTGTATTGAAATTAAGGAAATAAATAAATTGTTGTGCTCTGAAAATTAGAAAGGGTCAGGTAGAAGAATTTTTCTACTATGCTGGTTGTTCTAGGGCAAGACCAGGAGTCATGTTTCACTCTTTGTTACCACAAATAGGAGGAAAGTAAAGCTTCTTCTTTGCCTTTGTTCGATGTAGGTGGGTTAGAATTACCACAGCGCAAAGTGATGGGATTTATGCTAAGGTGTTCTTGCAATTTTCATCTGGCAAAACAGCGGAAGTATTCTCTGAAATTGCCAGCGTAATAGTGATGACAGTTTGTGTCTTAAATAGGAAAGAACATCACCTCATTGTGTGGCCGTTTTTAGGTGCTAAGTTAATACTGGTTATAGATTCAGGAAATGATTTCCCACACAATGCTGTGTAACTTTAGAGCTGTGAGGGATTATAGTACTATGGAGGTGATTTAGCTTGGTTTAGTGTCTCAACAGACAGGGAAGTCTGGGAAATATCTACCGGTTTTTAGCCATGAAACATTCTGCTGGCATTTTGACCCTTAGCTGGTTGTAGAAATGGGGCTTGAAATAGAGGACATTGACCCAATGTCATGGTCGGACACATTAGTTTACAGTATCTGCACTGCAGCTGTTCTGCTCAGGGAAACAGAACAAGCAAAACCACTTGCTTTTGTGTTTGGAAAATTATGTTTTGCCCACATCCTTCAGAGCAATTATTCATAATCTATAGTCGTTTTTTTCTATAAATCTAGACTTAGTAACAATACCATGTCTCATTTCTGTTGATTTGAAGAAGTTTCTAAAAATACTGACCACAGTGTAGCAACTATTGCGCTAAGTCTGTGTTGATGGTAAATATTGTGTCACTTCCACACGCACGTTCCATCAGCAACTAATCTGATTGGAACAGCCAGACCAGTTGTCATGTGTTTCAACAAGGTGTTGGGTTTCCCATAGTTCTAAGATCTACAGTGACTCGGGCCATTTGAACGTGTGGCTAAAACTCTTTAGAAGAAATGACTCGTTAAATTAGCTCCTAATACTCCATTCATTAGCAAGCCGTTACCGTCAGTGGAATGCTTTTGATGGTGCTGCTTTGTGTGAGTGGCTCCCTGTGAGCACCGGTGGGAAAAATTACCCTGAATATTACACACTTACTCTCTGTTGTAATTTTCATAACCACAACACGCAGAAACGTTAAAAATGGGAGTTTGGCGTCTTTCTAACTCATAAACCACAAATATTGTATCCACAAACAAAGCTATATGCGGAGTCCATAAACAATCAAGCAGCATGATTTGTTGTTCTTCTTAGCAACCACATCTTTTAGATGTCTATAAGCTGAAGGAAATTGTCCATTGTGGAGAGATATCAGTAACCCTCTTAGGCAAAGCTAGTCTTTGGGGCAGCCCCGAGGGCTCATTTGAAGTGCTTAGCGGTCGTTTGGAGCTTTGTCGCCCCTCACTCTGTTGCCAGCATGGCCCAGGCCCCTCTGGCTGTGGAGCAGAGGCTGAACCATAGACCTTTACCCCTGCTCGCCACCAGGGAGGAAACATCACAGCTCTTGCACACACATACTCACACTAACATTGTGGCACACATCCATTTCCACTCCCACCCCCTATCAGTGTACCATGGCCAATGGTCTTTTTTCCCGCCGCCCACTCCCATCCAACACCCTCCATTGCCCCCACCACCCCATCTTACTTTTTTCTTTTCTTTCTCCACCCTCAAGAAGGTTGCCAGGCAGCAGAGAAAGATTTCACACACACACACCCCACTATGCCTCTGAGGGTTTTCCGGATGTCCTTGTTTACATCATGGGGTGTGCAGGTCATAGGGAAGCCGACTCAGAGCCTCACTGACTATGTATTTTCCAGTTCCAGTGTCAAACTCCATTCATTCAATAATAATACCAGTAGTTAAGGGAGCTCTGCTAAAGGGATCCCTACTATGACATTAAGCTTCGTTGAAAATTTTTAACTAATTGGTCAATCGTTTATGGCACGATTCCTTTTAGCAATGAGGGGAAATTTGTGTATTTGGATTAAAAGTTGGCATGTAGTATTCATGGCATTCATAATTCCACTGATGCATGTTGTGGTAGCTGACTGGCACAAGGCCGTCTTTTCTCTCACTGTGTCAAACCAATCGATTGGTTTGTCTGCTCCTCCCTCCAACTTTGATGTTGCCATTGATTGTTCTCATTTGCCCCTGAACTGAAAGGTTAGAAAAGCTGAGCTTCACTTCTGGATTGCTTTGACCTTCGCTCTGCACATGCTCAGTGGGTTCCCAAAGCGCAGAGCCAGAGACACGGCATAGCCAGGCTCATGGGTGCATGGCAGCCAGACAACAGTGTGATCTGTTTTTCCTTCTTTTTTTTTTTTAACTCACCCAGTGAGGATGATGTATATGTGATTGATTTTTCTCCTACCCTTTTCTCTACCATGTTTCTGCTGCAGTGCACTAAGCAGGAGTGAGTCCAGGCTTGATCAATGCATTGTTTTTCTTTTTCAATCACACTCGAGTGAGCTGAAGACACGAAAGGTTACGCAGGTGAGGGTTGGCAGGGACGGAACTTGTGCAGAGCTTCTGGCATTCCAGTGTATGGGTTAGCATGAATGTGTGCATGTGTAAGTATTCTGTCTCTTAAGACTTAACCCGATACTCGATGCATTTACGCCACTTTCCCTTTTTTTCTTTATAAAATGCATCCTACTGTAAATGTCTAACTTACCTCGAATACTTTTCTGATCAACTCAAATATATGCATTCCCTTCTGTTTTCCCGTTAAACTAATCGTTAAGAAAGGAACCACTCGAGGAAGATGTCTTTCTGAAACACAAGGCTTCACATCAGACATGAGCATCGGTGATAAAGCAATGGTGGAAATAGTCTACCCTAAAGGGGTGAAGAACATTATGTAGTCTTGAATTATCTCTTAGTAATGACACTCTTAAACCCCATACCTAAACATCTAGTCGTTTAGAAAAAGATAAGAATCTGTGGGTGTGAAAGAGCTCTCCTAAAGCTGGATGTCTGGAGGGGATGAGGATGTGGCGGGCAGGGAAATGTTTAGAGGACTGGGTGGGAGTGCAAGCTTTGACCAGCAGGTTTCAGATGTCATGGCAGATTCTTTCAGGAGCAAATTACAGGGTTTAACCTCTCTTGTCCCCAGAATGGCTGTATTCTGATTTAACTTCCTTGACAGACACTCGAGCAACGTGCTACTCAACACCATTGTCGGAGGGCACACTTGACTCGGGAGATACTTCACTTCCTCTCACGCTCTCAAGTGCTCTTCAAGACTTTGTCCACAAGAGTCCATTGGTGGCCTTTTATGTTGATTCTAGTGAGAGGAGAGCGGTGTAGCCCTTCTAAAGCCTAATAATAGTTAGCATGTTGATGTAAAGAGGGTTTACATGAGCAGCCCTTTTTAACCTCTTGGTATTATTGTGCTTTGAATCGGCTTTACAGGAAAAACTTTGCTGTGAAACTGTTGAATTTATTCTTTGTAATGACATAGGTGTTAGCAGAACATATCCATCTGTTCTAAGAATAAAACATGCAAACACTAATCTGGATTGTTTTTACGCTTTTATGTTGGATCACACATTTTAAATTTCCCCTTGAGTGTATCATTTTACAAAACTTTCCATAACATCAAAATCCCATGTACAGGTATACAGTGTATGCCTTTTGAGGTGTAACAGGCCCAAAGCTCTATGAAGCATTTAGCAGCAGGGTTTGCAGATTTACTCTGTTTCCCGTGTTAAGAGGAGTGCTGAAGCATCTAATGCAATTTCAACCCAACATGGCTTTCTGTGAATAAGCACCACTGAAGTGAACGGTCTACTGTATGCTGATCTACTGTAGAGCTTTCTGTTTTGCTTCGTACAAGCCCACTTACACTCTGCCTCCCCCTCCCTCTGTCTCCCTCCCCAACTCTGATTTCTGTAGCGATTACATTTGCCTCCGGACTTATCCGAGACGGTGAGTCGTGTGAGCAGGGGGGAGCTGGCAGGAGCCACTTCAGCCTGCGGCTCCGGCACATCCGGCACCAAACACCTGGACTTCTAAAGCTCTTGCACAGTCACCATGGGAAATAAACAACTGGAAAGCTGCAGCCATTGTCCTCTTTGCCTCAGTGACCAGGATGTTCTCTTGCCCACGTACTGTCAACTGCGATAACCCAGCCAGCCTTTACCACCTGCCAACGAACTCAGCCAGGAGTGAAGATCTAAACATCCAAAACGCCTCGGCTTCTAACGGCCACATTTACACTTTCATTTCAAGCCTTTTGTGTACATGTCCTAATGTTTTTTTTTGTTTGTTTGTTTTTACCTTAACAGCTGAAAATTCACATTGTCCGAAGTGGTTTGTACTTGTAATATGATTAAATTTTTTTCTTATTTTAGTCCACAAAAAAATGAGAACCAAGTGGTTTTGTTAAATGCCATAAAAATGCTTATTGGTGAAGTAACTATTTCCTAATTTAGTTAAAAGCCAAGTAAAAAAATATAATTTAAAATTGCTTAGGTTTAGTTTGATATTTTTGTTTTTCTCTGCCTAGGGCAGGAGTCTGCAGCTCCGGAGCCACATGTGGCTCTTTCAAACTTTGACCAAAACTAACATAAAACTGAATTTTATTGTTTTTTTTTTTTTATACAAACAACAACAAAGAGGACTAGTTTTTGCTGTTTTCCTGTCATTTATTTTGCAAATATGTGAATACTGGTACAACGAAACAGAACTCACTTTAACTATATTTTTATACAGGTCAACTGACATGAACAAAACAAAATGATAAATATATGAACATTTCATTGAAAGTCATTATAGATTTGACGTGTTTTTGACGGAAAATCCAACTATTTCAGCGTAGATGTCTGTGACGTAGTATCCGGAGCAGCTCGAACGCCCCCT
>JARVGV010000645.1:14730562-14740592 GCA_031762435.1 Hypsolebias longignatus | reverse complement strand
TATACAACGTTTTACACACATTCTAGGGAGTTTATCAGTTAAAAAAAAGTTAATTTTGGGTTTAGTTCCCCTTTAAATAGATGTAAAGTTTAGGTCAAGAGTTGTCAACTAAACACTATCAGGACAAAAAAAAAAGACCTTAAAGTAAGGTGTCTTGTTTTTCTTTGGGCGGCTGTGGCTGAGTGGTTAGAGCAGTTGTCCTCTAATGCAAGACTTGGAGGTTCAATTCCACCACCAGTCACATGCCAAAGTGTCCCTGGGCAAGACACTGAACCTCTCATTGCCTCTGATGTGTGTCCCATCAGTGTATGAATGTGATAAAGCACTGATTATTCTTTGTATAAATATACAGTAGTAGAGTGATGTATGAATAGTTAAATAAGGCCACAGATTGTAGTGTAAAGTGCTTTGAGTATCTTAATAAGATAGAAAAGTGCTGTATAAGTGCAGTACATTTATCATTTATAGAGCCTCTTTTAATATTAATGCATCTAAGGAGATTAGTGTCTTGTGACGTTCCCTATGTACTGATCAGAATCATGTCAGAGAGACATTTGACATTATTTTTGTGGGTCAGAAAGGTGTTTTGAGGAAAGTATTTTACAGAACAATCTGAAAATGTCATATTATGTTTGAATATTGCAGTAACAATATTAGATACCATAAATGCACTCTCATTTTTCACTCTGTTCAGTCATCACAATGCTTACAACACTGTGTTTTAGCATCTCAACTACTATCCAAGTCAGGTGTGAGCATCAAGTGGGTCTATTCAGAAAGTCAAATATTTTAGCCTTAAACTGTTGTGACCAACCTTATGTATTTAAAGCCATACTCTTATTTGTTATTGGGTAATATTTTAGTTTAAAAGTGGGGATCTTCTTAAAGATATATGTGGCCATGTATAAACTGTTATGATTGTTTTAGCCCTTTTATAGTCTTAAAAATGGAATAAAACATTTGTGTATAATATTTCACAGCAGTTAGCATATTTTATTTACATGCAGTCCTGCATGGGATGAAGTGGGTTTGAAAAAAATATCTGTTTTGCTTGTTAATAGTGGGCTATGAAACTATAGAAGCTTCACTATCTAGTTGTTTACTACAAAATGTACTTTGTGTTTTAATGCAGTGGGTTTAGCTCTCATCATTAAGACTGTAATTGTTGTGTCAGTCTGCCAGTTCGGCTGTAAGTCGACCCTCGCACATTTATTCACTTATAAAGCCTTGGGCAACATGTTTCTCTTTAACTACTCACAGTGGAAAATTTGACTTCACTTGACCCTCTTGTCTTCTTTTTAATCACATCATTAACTTGTTTTGAATGCAGGAAACACTGGAGGACATTGACAAGAACAGCGATGGACATGTGGATGAGGACGAGTACATTGGTGAGTTTGCAGCTTAAGAGAAATTCAATTGATTTAAGTAAACGAGTTGCAGAGAAGTCAGTTGTAGCAGCACTGAAAGCATCTGAGCGATAAACCTCTGAAATTAGAAGAAACCATTTATAAATAAATCTGTATGTGCTTGTCTTAATTACTTTTAAACCTAAATTTTGGTCTGGTTGAAGCTGACATGTTTGCGCACGAGGATGGCGGCCCAGAACCAGACTGGGTCAAGACTGAAAGAGAACAATTCTCCGACTTCAGAGACTTGAACAAAGATGGGAAGATGGACCAGGACGAGATCCGACACTGGATCATGCCCGAGGATTACGACCACGCTCAGGCTGAGGCCAGACATCTTGTGTACGAGTCTGACCAGGACAAGGTAAGATCCATTTCACGTCGTCTTGTCCACGTCAGCTGTGCTTTGTTTTTGTTCTTTGGATTATTTAGCAGTTTTTGTAACAAAAATAAAGAATTGAGCACTGCCTCTGTGAGACACCACAAATTAAACACATTTTAACAAAAATCATCTGTTAGAGGAAAACACGCTAAATGATGTTTACTCAAATGACCCACACACAAACGGCAGGCGAAGATTTATCTCCAGCACAGTTTTACTTGCAAGGACAGATGCTGTAACAGTTCATATCAAATGTGTTAAATGTATGCACATGAAGCTCGGTCACAACGATCTGCAAATGTTGTACAGTATTGTCTGCTCACCTTTTATATCCCCATCAGCTTGACAAGGTTAGTAGGTGTCCTCAAAGCCAGCTGTAGTCTCACATGACACTCCTGGCCTTCAAAGATCCAGTCCACGAGCAGGATATAAGCGTGTGGAGAGACAACTTGGTTGGTTGTTTTAAGGGAAAGAACGCTAATAATAATATTTCCATAACTCCATAACCTCTGACCAGAATCCTCTGACATCATCAGTTAAACTTTTAATACTTGTTACATGTGTTCCTACAATAGCTGATTACTTCTGTGTTTTCCTCATCAGGATCAGAAGCTGACCAAAGAGGAGATTCTTGAGAACTGGAACATGTTCGTAGGAAGTCAGGCCACCAACTATGGAGAAGATCTAACCAAGAACCACGATGAGCTCTGATCACGTCAGACTTCCTGTCTGTGTGACGAGGATTGTTGAGACGTTTGTCTTTAAAGACACAATCACAGACTCTTGAACTCTTTCCCACTGTTGCTAGCATTACTCCAACGTTCAACAGAACAGTGAGACAGACTTTAAAACTGACACTCGATGCCAAACAGGTGGACGTACAAGAGTCGGTCTCGTGTTGATCCAAGTTTTCATTCTTTTCTTTTATTTTTCAACCTTTCAGTCTTCATATTGATGGTTTTGTTTCTGACATTCAGGAGTGAAACCGGAGCCACCGAACTCAACTTTCCATCAGTTGGTGCCTTCCAGTCATGCAGCAGCATACAGATTTGACTTAGGTGAAACTCGTCAGATACAAGAAGAACTTATGATAGCAATAGTAATGTGAAACCTCAGCTCAGAGCATTTATCATGGTTTTAGTTATTTATCTAGTGTTTTTGGAACATAATGTCTGAAAGAAATACGGTGTTCCTTTAGAGATCTTGTTCTGTTTTTCTGAAAATGTTTTAGTAACCCCTTTCACAAAACACTTCAAGCTGCACCTGAGACGTTGTCTTCTCGTCTCGGTTTGATTTATGAAGTCAAACCTTTGGTTTCATGTCTCTGAGCCACCAAGGGAGGTAGTCACTTGGCTGCAAAGGTCAGTATGTGTTAGCTAGTGTTGCCTCTCAAGAATGTGATGTAATGAAGACAGATGTGACCAGCTTTCTGTGAGATTTGGGTGGAGATGCGTCCATCATCATGTGGGCATATGTCTCACGTCGGTGCAGCTTGTATTTTATTCTTCCTCTTGTCCCGCAGCGTCTGCTTCATTTGTGAAAACTCAAATTATTGCGTTGCGAAACGTGCCCGGCTCAATTGGTAATTTATCAACCATCAGAGGGGACTTAGAAGAGCTCATCTTTGAAAGACGAACTGCAAAACCGTTTTGTGAAAGGGGCTTTTGTTTACAGTTTTACTAAAAACAGTTAACTTACTATGTTTTTATTTTAATTTTTTAATTTTGTATTGAATTAAGTTTTAGGTGTTTTATAAATTAAATGATGTGGCATTGTCTTTGCACACATTCGGTTTTAATGCAGCCTGTGAACATCGGTTTTCCTCAACACTTTTAGTATTTATTGGTACACACTATGCTCCTTAAAATGTTTTTTTCCTGTTCTAATTGAACTTTACAGTTTATAGTAGTTACATTTACTTGTTACTTTCAAGCCATTTGGCTTCACTAGGTAAAATGAAAGTAAATTTCTTGCTTTCTCTTATGTCGTGTGTATGTTTTCTGTACAAATTTTCTGTAACAATGTGGTAGTTTGATTGCGCAAAGAAAAGTTTGTTAAATGAATAGTTTTGAGAATTAAAGATACATCAGCCCAGCTCCAGAGTTTTGTCAGTTAAATCAAAATATCAATTCAGTTTATTTATATAGTGCCAATTCACAACAAAGTTGTCTCTGTGCACTTTACAGGAACATTCACTTACCGGTACATAGAAAAGCCAATTAGTAAAATTCTCTATCTAAGGAAGTAGCAGTCTTGTTGAATCTTCACTTTGTCTCCGTCTCCCATCCTGAGCAAGCACAATGGTAACAGTGGAAAGGAAAAACTCCCCTTTTAACAGGAAGAAACTTCCAGCAGAACCAGGATCAAGACGAGTGGCCATCTGCTTCGACCGGCTGGGTCTGAGAGGACAGTGAACAATCGTACCCAAAAATGAACCCTTTTCTGTATATTTCCTGACAAAGGGAACTATTTTTTATTAATATCGACATTTTGCCTTCCCTTGTTTTTTGTTAAAGGCTAAAATACACAGCAGAGTTCAACTGTCACCTTTTTTTCTGTTCTAAGGAGTGTGAGCTGAAACGGGTGGGACAAACTGCATGTCCATGGGTGTGTAGAAATTACTTTTCATGGAACCTATTAAAAGAGAAAGGAACTGAAATAGGAACATTTTCAGACAGGCGATTTATAAAAATTAATTTTTTTTTTTTTTTTTTTTTTTGCCTGTTAAAGGCAGAAGTATTAATCTCTGTACAAGTACATCCGTAAATCTTTCTCTTGTCCTGCCCATAACTTTTGATCCACTCAAGATAATTTACTGAAACTAAGACATATCTTACTACACAGTACCACGTAAACTTTGTCATCTCAGCTTCAAGGTCGGTGTTACAAATCATTGTCTAACATTATACAAGGTTTTAGCTTGTCAAGTCAAAACTTCTGATTCGCTCTAGATAATTTAACAAAACATGATATACATTTGTACCACCACTAGACAGCATACAAGGTCTTTGTCCTAGCCATTGCTATAATCCACCTTATTCCTGGGGGCTACAGTAGAAATGATAACTTCCTGTCAGACACAGGAAGTAGCAATAAACATTTACTAACCATGGTAGCAGAGCACGGACCACGGTTTATTTGAATGTTATTTGTATTCAGATTGGCAGATAAAACAGAGTTTTTGTATTGTTCACATTTATTTAATTACCATAAAGTTTGCTACCTGTTGTGCTGTTTGTGGCTGTACGAATAACCAGACCAAACTAAATCAGTGCTGCACCTACAGTGTTTTGAACAGGGACCCAAAACAACAAAAAAGTGTTCCTGTGAAATCGGTATAGTTTCCATCGTCTGCCTACAGATGAGGACTTAAGAAGAATGTGGCTGAAAAATGTGAACTTGAAGAGACCACCCAAAACGCTGTATGTGAGCTCACTTCACTTTGTTGACAAAAACCTGCATTCTACTTTGTGTCTGGACTAAAATAAACCACCGGAGAAGAGACGCCGGATCCTCAGAAGGCTTGAAAACAGTGAGACAAGAACATCAGGTATGATTTCAAGTGTATGGAGGTCACAGCATTATAGTGTTTGTTCGTCTTCAGTATTACGATTTTCTCTGCAATCAACCCAGGCTCAGTGATAGGACTTTAAGGCTTTGGCTGGACTCTGTGTCTGCTTTAATTTAAATAAGATTGTGTTCCACCTCTTAACAAAATACAATTTGGTTTATTTATATAGCACCATGTCACAACAAAGCTATCTCAGGGCACTTTATGGGAACATTCACATACATAGAAAAGCCAATTACCATAATATCTGGACTATAAGCCGCTACCTTTTCACACTCTTTGAACACCACGGCTTATACAATGCTATGGCAAATTTATGGATAATTTTTTTTAATGTGCTAACGAGCTTCATGCCACTAAGACATTTAGCTTCGTCTCACCCAGACACTCACATAGCACCCAATACACGTCTCTCTCTCATTGTATTTGTGCATGTTACCGGTGCATATTTAATTAAAAG
The DNA here is from genome assembly GCA_031762435.1 of Hypsolebias longignatus. Lineage (NCBI taxonomy): Eukaryota > Metazoa > Chordata > Actinopteri > Cyprinodontiformes > Rivulidae > Hypsolebias > Hypsolebias longignatus. The sequence goes on along the minus strand of JARVGV010000645.1, from coordinate 14,734,770 downwards.
TTTTTAAAAAGTCTTTGTGTAAATATCTCATGTTACAACATGAACACCTGAGGCTTATAAACAAGTGTGGCCTATTTATGTAAAATTAAAATTTTCTTTTTAGATTTAGCAGGTGCAGTTTATGTTCAGGTGTGCTCAATAGTCCAGAAATGACAGTAGTGAAGTTCTCTAAGGATCTAAGGAAAATGCCACGGAAATTTTTACTGTGTAGACACTAAAACGACTCAGAGCTTGTCAGGTTGTTCTTCGCTTCACTGTCGGAAGCAACCCAGTCGATGAAGTAGCTAAATATCAGCTGCTAAATATGCTAGTAGATGTAATCTGCAACTACTTCTTCAGGTTGTCCTCCTATCCCTCATCTGCAGTTTGATTTTATTGTCCTGTTTGAGCTCTGACAGGTGGTGTTCCTACATGTTTAAATTAAATCCACAATGCTCTGAGAAACTACATTAGCTTGTACTGTTAGCGCATAAACACACGCTGCTTTCGGTTCGTGCCGGAAGTTGCACACACAATTTATGCAAAGCATCATGGGGCTTAGGAATAAGGCCGATAAATAGCTGTAGTATAGTTTGTCGACGAGTGTATAATGTGCTTCGTGCGGTACTCTTGTTTTTTTCTTTTTTCTTTATATAGCTGTCAATTCTAAAATTATGACAAAGTTGTATTAAAGCTGAGATTTTATTGGCACTGAAAGTTTTCTGAATCCTGAGTAGGATTTTTGCTTGTATTACTTCTAAAAGTTAATTTGAATATTTTAATACCACACTTATAATTTCAGTACTGTACTTTGTTTCCACACTTAAAGGGGTCTTTTTAGATCACAAAAAAAAAAAACAACTAAATTGTTAGTTAAAAATATGTTTAAAACCGATGGGATGAGTAACTTAAAATATGTTTAAAGTTAGAAAACTCTCACAATCTTCTATATTGAGTCAAGCAGCGCAGTGGCCGTGTCCAAGCAACCCTCCCTCCCATTATTAGCTGGGTGATTGCCATAGAATCCATCTGATCAAACCACTTCCAATTCCGACGGTCTGATCTGCCGCTGCCATTGTGGTCTTTAATTTTACGGTATTCGCCTCAAAATTTCTTTAGCTTCTCCCGAGATTGCTTTCGTGTTTGCTGGTAGCCGTGAGAAGCCATCAACTCCGAATTGCTCCATCTAGCTTGCTTTGACTTTTTTTCGTTGACCACCAAGCACAACAATACCTGCACTTCTGCATTTGACCACGGCTTTGACACAATTGCTTTTTTTATATCTTCAAAATACGTACAATTGTATGATTGCTCAACTTTTATTATGTGACTTTTAATCATTTGAATCATTTTTATTACCTGATTGTATGATTGTTTTGTTGTGTGTACAGCACTTTGGTCCTGTGGGTGTTTAAAGTGCTCTATAAATAAAGCTGGTATGGTATGGTATGGTACAAGATACACTCCTTGAGTTATTGCTAATGGGAGGCTGTAGAGAAAAATGGAGGATTGGGTTGTTTTGGAAAGACTCCACTTCACTAGGGTGAAGTGACCAATCAGTGACTGACAGTGTTTCTGATGTCACCACTCGGCTTGCTTGGACCCCTTGAGAAGCAGGGCCAAAATACAGGGCCTGAGCAGGTACGAAATACTAATGAAAAAGACCTCTTAAATAGCCTGAACAGGAAATATTTGACCCGTGCCATGACAGTGGAAAAGGGGCATGAGTTTGTTTCAAATTTTGGGTGTGTTCAAATAATAAGTGTCACCTTTCTCTTGACCAACACTAATATTTCCAAAGATGATGTGCTGTTGCAAGTGTTTACAGATTCACATCGGCCTACCGCAGACGGCTAATATGAGCCTTTCAAACATTATTCGACTTTTGATTCACTGAACATAAACATGCTCATGCTGTTAACACGTCTCAAGACTAATTGCAGGCTGCATCCACTGCAGAGACGGAGTTAGGATGACTTGCCGTGGCTCCTGGCTGTTGCAGTAAAACTCTCAGATGTAACTGAGAAAGCGGCTCTGCCACCCAGCCTGTCCCCTCTGCTTGCTCATGTGGAACATATGGATATATGTGTGCCAGTTAGCATGACAAGTCAAGCGGGACCAATGCGATAAAGCTCATTAGGAACAAGGAACGGGACGATGAATGTACGTGTGGGCTGTGTTATTGTGTTAGAACCCAAGACATTTTAAAATGTAATCTCAGACCAGAAGGCAAAAATGCATGGAATAGCTTATCAGTAATATGTATGTCTTGTTTGGTGTTTTATTTGAGTTATTTTACAACATCCGAAGAGGAAGATGTACTACTAATAATGATCATTTCATTAAATTTGCAGAAAAGGGGTTTCTGGAGTTTGGCACGGTTCCATTTCTCCTTCGCCGTCCAAGAAAACATTTTAAAATTCAGATGAGTTCCTTCTTCTTCCTTCCAATGGCAGAGGTGTTACCCAGAGTGACGCTAGCTATTTTTGGTCTCTATTAGATAATACATTGGCTGCTCCAATGGCTTGCTTAAGCGCACGGGGTCAGTCTTGTTTCATTCATTTGAATAATTGGGAGGCCCAACACTCTACGTCGCTCAACGCACTTCCTCCAAACGGCGTATGAGATTTGTCATGTGTCACAGTTCATCTGTGTGCTGGAGCCAATCTGTGAGCGAAGGTGGATGAGTATTAGGGGATGTAAACGAACCAAATGTGTTTCCGTCTGAAGATGGTTGGGGTGGCAGTGTCGGGGCAACACACGAACTAGCTGCCTGGCGGCCATATTTAACAGTCTGTCCCTGCTGTTTATGCCAGGGTACTAATCATTCATACTGGGGAGAGAGTGTGTGCACAGTGATGCCTTCAGATGGCTTTCATATGAGTGTCTGTGTGGATCAGCCCCACTGCTCTGATATTAATGAGCCCTTTGGGGGAAGATGGACTGGAGACTGAGAGAAGGGTCAGAAAGTGTAGTATACAGCAACTGTCCAAAATAGTTTTTGTCTCTTTGGATGTTTTATTATCACTAATTAACAGCAAAAAATGACCACTATGATTGCCAAACAGCCTGCGTAAAGAGCTGTTTCCATCTTGATCCTCAACAATCTCCTTATAACTCTAAGAACCCATTTTTCATCTTAATGCATCCATGCTCCATCGTTGCCTCTGCATTAACCTCTGTGTTTGTTACCTTCACCCTGGAGATTAATGGCCCAGAGTGTTTTTTTGCAATGATCTTTGGGACATATAAACCCACCCTGCACTGAGGCCCTCATGGCAAGCCCTCTGCCCGTTATATAATAGCATGCAGAACAGCAAAGAAAGCGCAGTCTTTGTTCATTATTGTGCTGTTTAGAGCATGATGCGATGCCTTAACGTGACAGCTCAAGGAACGGGCTAAGCCTTTTCGCTTCTCCTTGGAGGACAAATTACAGATGTATTGCTGAAACTGCAGTAAAATGGCCAAATGCTGTAAGGAGATTGTTTTCTCTGTGCCAGAAAACTTTGAAAATAAGATTACCACTGTTAATTTTTATAGCAGGCAAAGTTAGAATGTGACTTCTCATCTGCGTGCAAGCTGTACATAACAAGAACATGCAGAAAGAAAACAAAGATGCAACAAACAAGAAGGCTAAGCAATCAGATCCTGAAGGAGATATTTGTACAAAAATAAAGATAGATTCTTGTGGTATTTATTTTATTGTTTAAATAAAAGCCACCTCACATTACAAGACTTATAAAACTAGTGTTTTTACATTTGTCAAAGGGAACATTTCCATTGTAACTATGTTACCAGGTCTCTCTTGTAAATGAGTCCTCGAGGCTCAATGAGATTAACCTGCCTAAATAAAGGCTGAATGAATGTTGTCATATAATTTAATTGATTTTCAGGTACAGTGAATTTATTATCACCATATAATGATCAATAAAGCATTGAATCAGTGTATTTAGCAAAAAGCTCATATCAATGTTACTTTTTGGCAAGAAAAATATCCATGTAGGATTATTTTCCCTAACAGGTTAGTCAAAAAAGTGGGACTTAAAGGGATAGTTCACATCTATGGAGGTTAGGTTTTATGGAAACATTATGAATAATATTTGTCAGGGAAATTTAGTGAAAGGTTATGGATGTTTTTAAAATAAAAAAAGTTTCAATACAGAACCAACTGGACTTTATTTGTTACAGAAGACGTTTCGCTCTTCATCCGAGGAGCTTTCTCAATTCAA
>JARVGV010000645.1:14717957-14728036 GCA_031762435.1 Hypsolebias longignatus | reverse complement strand
AGCTCGCACCTCTCTATAAGTCGCAGGGCATGAAAATTAGGCAAAAAGGTGCGACCTATACACCGGCAAATACGGTAATCCTGTTAGGAATTAATGTCTTCCTGTGGTCAAGAGGAGACTGCAGAATGAGGGGGAAATGAAAGCAGCAATGTTTGATGTGGAAGAGAAATGTCTTTTGAATGCTGGCTCACAAACATCTTTGGGGTTAGAGTCTACATATGTGCACGTGTTTTTGTTCTTGTGACTAGGTACCCTCATGGGATCTTCACGGCTGCTGCCTGCATGTCTGACAGCCTCCTCTTAAGGTGTTTTCCCCTCGTTGTCTTTTTCTATTTGTCCCATGTCTGCTCCCTGAGTGAGGAAATTCACCCTCTAGGCCCCATCTGAGCTCCAGGCCCCCAAGGCCTCAACATTCCCAAAGCCCCAACACACAAGAGACCCCCAGGCTCCCTGCTGTACCATAGGGAATAACCCCCAAGAACCCCAAGGCCTCTCAGACTACCGAGCAGCAGCTCCGCACAAGAGAGCTAGCCCGAGGGAAGGGTGAAGTCTGGGAATACAACTATCATGCTTCACTTAGCACGAGAACAGTCCCTGACAGCGCCTCCTGTTGGTAACATGTTGTTTTTGCATGCGGGGCCTCCTTGTATTTCTGTAAAGTTTCCTCTCTGGGGCCTTGACCTTGTTAACAGCCCCCTGGGGCCCATGGAGGCCTGCCTGCGCTACATGTGCGCTGACCTTTCCAGCTCCCAGAGGTCAAAAAACGTTGTCTCAACCCAAAGAACCACAACATGAATCCGATGCTGATGCATGATGCACATGGAGGTTCACTGAATGACACGAGTACAAACAACGCCACCATTCTAACTGATGGAAAACACTCATTATTCAAGCACGCAGGACAAATAAATGATTGGTTCGAGAGGTTAAAACATTAGCTTGTTTTGGATTTTAATATGAGAGAAACAGCTTTGAATTCACGCGTCTATCTCACAAGGAAACCTTTAAGAGGCTTTTCATGTAAAAAGTTGGAGAGCTAGCAGGCCTGCTGTCCTACAGATGTCTTGCGTTGTGCGTTACCAGGTGTACGTCACCTGAGATTACCCACGCTGACACCCCTTCAAGGCAAACAGCCAGCAGTGCAGCTGAGGGGGGCATCTGGTGGCGCGTGCGTATATGAGTTTGTGTGTTCATGCATTCAGATCGGAGGTAGCAGTTCACAGGATGGAACAGAAAAACCTTTTTTATGTTAGCGGATTGTACAAATCTACCGCAATGTATAAAATGCTCCCATTTGTAAAGAATGTAGTAGCTCAGGTGGGTCAGTGCCGGGGTGAGGTCAGCGTCTCTCTGAATGTGTGTGATAATGACCGAGGATGTTTAAAGCATCAGATCCTTGCGCTCCTCACTGCATTTGAAGTTTCCTACTAAGAGGGAAGTGAAGTGAGTAAAATGTTCAACTCCTCTGTCCCTCTGATCTTCCCCTGCTTTGCAACGCTCCCGCGGAGACAGAACAAAGACGAGCCCTTCCTAATCAAAGTGCATGGGATTAAGAAGCAGGAAAGAAAACAGAACATCACAGAGACAGTACGTCATCATAGCCATTACGCGAATTGGAAAACAACCCTGAATGGCCGCTTCAAATGAGCCATCTGTGAACCTGAAATAGGAGAAAGGCATTTTAATCTTTGTTAGCTTGGTAAGTGTAAAGTTCTGTTGCAGGAATGAAGGAGCACAGGTGCAAATTTGAGCAACAGCTAAACAAGTGGCTGGAAATCTTTAAATTCTTGCAGTGTTCTTTAGAGAATTTCAAAATGAAAATGGCTTAAAACTTACTGAATTTCATCATTCAAACCTCAAATGTATAGGAAATATAACACAATATTCAGCTTTACATTTTTACTGATAAAGAAATGCTTTTATTGAAGAGAGATTAAAATGCTGAATCTGAACTTTTACTATCTGGTAATTCAGAGTTCATTGTTCAGATCCTGGTCCAGAAACAGCAAAACAGACAGAAAAATGAAGTATGCCGTATTTGCTATTAACAAAACATATTTCTGATTTAAACTTAAATATGTTTTTTTAAAGTGTAAAAAATATTTAGAAGTCTAATATTCCTAGAATTTAGGTGAGTCTAATTAATCTATGATGAACAGCAAACAAACAGCGATGCTCTTTATAGAGAATAGTTTTTTTTCCCCTCTGCAGCCTATTCAGTGCTCAGTTTTCCTTTTTGGGCTCATAAATATTAATATAGAACAGAGTGCGAAAGGAAAATATAAAATGAACATAAAATGTTCAAGATAAATCTTGGTTTAGTTTGTGACTGGACTTTTTCTGGAAAGGGCAACTTTTCTTTGGATTTTTTTTCTCGTTTGTAAACCATTTTATTTTGCAGATTACAACAATCTAGATCATTTTGTAGCTTTTTCAACCTGCTGCGTAAAAATAATCATTTAAAAAAGCTCAGCTGACTTTTCTTCTCTTCATGATGCACAAACCTGATTGTAAGCTCAGACTTTTTTCGTCGAGTTTATCAGTTTCACCTGCAGATTAAAAGTCCTTATATTAGCAGTCACTGTCAATAAATGTTGGGTTATTTAGATTTGTAAATTCTTTTTACAAGTATATTTAGATCATTTGGGTTCTTGCTTATCTAGTGTGAGAATATGTGCTATAAATTTGACCATTTTAAAGATTTAGTTTGTACAACAACACCAAAAAAAAACCAACTTCCCAAACTTCTAAGAACCACTGTGAATATATGGAACATGTATGTGCATATTTACATGGCATTTCCAGACAAAATTAGCCCAGGGATCTGTGCAACAGCTACTTCTGCTCTCATTCAGTTATATTTTATTAACATCCTCACAATAGCTGAATCATCCCATCGCTAATAGACTTGAGCACAAGCTGACATACAATTCCAGCCACATCATTTATACTTAACGGGCTGTGGTATGCTCCAAGCATGCCCTCTCGTTTCTCACTTTCACTAAAATTGCCAAATATATTGTGGATTCTGGAAACCAATAAGGGTCTGAATAAAGTGGACTGGGGTGATCTAAAGTCTGATGTGGTACAGAAGCAGTGTTTGGGTTTCACTCCAGGCAGCTTAAATCTCATTTTGTGCTTCCAACAGGCTGATACTGCCACCACGTGGCTCAAATAATCTGAACCAACCCTTGATGCTCAAACATACAGTAAATGCATGAATGTGTGCATGTGTGTTTGGGACCTCACGTGCTCTGAAGAGGATCAGTGAGTGAAGTTGTGCCTGCAAATGTGAAGGTATGTTGACTTCCCTGTAAGATTTACTGGGCTGCAGATGTTCCAAGTTATAAAGATGTGAGTCTGAGATTTAGGAGGGTGAGACCTGCACCTTGTCAGAGACACAAAAGTGTGCTGTTTCACTCTCTTTTAACCCCCACCCCCTCACCCATACATTATCACTTTTCCTAGGTGGCCTCTTAACCTGACAGCGCACATCGCTGGTTTGTCTTCCAGCCACACAAGTACACACTTTTACTTTGAACTGATGCGACTCCAGTTTTTATGAACTTACAAAAACAGATAGCGCCGGAGCAAATGTATACAAGACGCACATCACATACTTCAGATGCAATTAACTGGGTGAGTATTATCTACTTTTTAAAAGGTAAAAAGTTCTCCTGAACAAGAAAAGTCTCAGCTTGTGGACAAAAAGGTGATGATTTCCTCTTTCTCCGAACCCCAAATCCAGTTTGCAATGTTCAGCATAGTTTCAAGCTCAGACGATTTAAACAGCAAGAAGTAAGGCAGTGCAAGTGCATTTAAAAAAAGTGTACATTTTCCTCATGTGTTTGTTTGAAAGGTCTTCTTGGCTCAGAATAATTGTGGTAGTCAGCCTTCTCTAATTCCAAGTTTTAATGTCATAATCATGACAGGTGCCAGTTCAGATGCACCCTAATGATCTTCGGAGTCTTCAGAGGGTTTGGTTCTCCTCACACATGCAGCTTCAGCTGTGCCACCACTTCAGCAAATCTGTCAGGGCACCCTAACTGCTGACCAGGCTCCAGGCGTTGTTTCTCTCTCTCTCTCTACTAGTGGGCACAACATATTGTCACCTTCCTCCTCGTCTTCCTCCCCGTCCTCTGACTGCTCAGATGGCAGGCTGCAGCTTGGTCAGGTTCCTCTGGTGCATGTTGTGGTGCCGCACCAGCTCGTCGGAGCGGGCAAACTTCTTCTGACAGTTTGGCCAGCGGCAAGTAAAGGGCTTCTCACCTGACAAAAATGGGATCAAGCAGGAAGGGGAAGGACAGGAGAGAGCGTTGCTTTAGAATAAAAGATCAGGCATGTGCAGAGTGTGAGCTCGTGTCGTACGAGTTGGGAAAAGAATTAGGAAGAAGAAAATAAAAAGTATACGCACTTGTTTTACCTGTATGAGTCCGAGTGTGCGTCTTAAGATGATCTGACCGTGAGAACTTTCTCTGACACGTCTCACACTCAAAGGGCTTCACTCCTGCACAGATGATAGGGTTGTTGCAGATTTAAAAAAAATAAAAGAAGGAGCAGAGGGAGGATGGAGGGTAAACGTTTAAATATGCAATTAGATGGAGATTGACTGCTTCAAAAGCTACACTTCTGTTCAAGAAATTTTCCAAAACAGGTGGTTGTTTTTTAATACCCCTACATCGATCATTAGTGATATTTAGTAGCGTTTCAGGGCTGATGTATTGTTGATGTTTGTTCCATGAAATGCATTCAGTCTAGTGGAAAACAAGGATGTTTATTCAATTACATTTTCTCAATTGGATAATTATGCTTATAGTCATTTAGAAATCTCCTCACTTGCACAAGTAGAAAAACAACATTTTAGAAAAAATTAATACAAAGATAAACTTGTAGCTGATAAAAGTTTTGTATTGAATATTAAAATTCCTAACAATGTCATTATACTGTAGTTTATACACCAATCTTTGACAGATTGTTTTTGTCATATTTATATATTTTTATGATCTGAGACAAATTACTTCACTTCTGTTGTCATAGCTCAGATTTATTTTATAGTTGTGCTATTTTTAGAAAACAGTTTGTTTTTATACTGTTCAAAGCCTGAATTGTATAATGTTTAATACCTACAATCACAATGAAGTTTATTCTTGTTATTAAAAATGTTTTTACATTTGTGATATACGGAAATAAACAACTGGTTGATATAAAAACTGCTTAAAAGAGCATTTAACTACTCAAACAGACGTGTGCTTGCTCTTTTCGTTGACTTCTTGAGGTGTATTATTAAAAAGAGGAAAAGATCAAACTCTGATGGCCATGCAGGAGGCAGACACATAACATGAGAGTTCAGATGCCCTGGACAGTAGGGAAAAAAAAGACATAAAGCAAAAAGTATGAGGCACACAAAAGTAGAAATGATGTATGCTCTAGAAATAATATTAAAACTCTCATCTGCTGCATTTAAGTTTAAAATATTGTATATTAGAGCTTCAAATGTCAACTTTTTCATCGTGTTTATATTTTTTTAAAGTGTATCCCAATAACTGCATATTTTATAGAAATTACTTTTCCACACATGTTCTGAAAGCTTGTATTAATGTTTTTTGCCTTAATGCAAGTACTGTATTTATTTGAGAATACCTTATAAAACAAAACTAACAAAAAAAAGAAAACTCTTTAACCTGTTCACTAACACAGTGTGAGAAATCACTCAGAGCAAAGACAGAAAGTCAATAGCTCCATTTAGCAAAAGAGGGAATGCAAAATGTCATATTTTGCAAATAATGAAAATCTGGTTGCAATAAAACCACCTGAAAAGTTGAAACTTTTAGCCAAACATTTAAAACATCCCACACTCTATTTTTATGGCTTTCCAAAATCTTTTATCATTCTTTGCATATTTTTATTTTACCAACAAATGGTCAAATGCTAGATTTTGCTGGGCGGCATGGTGGCGCAGTAGGTAGGGATGTTGCCTCTCAGCGAGAAGGTCGCTGGATCAAATCTTGGCTTTCAAATCTGAGCCTTTCTGAATGGAGTTTGCATGTTCTCTCTGTGCACATGTGAGTGCATGTTAGGCTGATTGGTGACTCTAGATTGTCTCTAGGTGTGAGTGAGAGAGTGAATGGTTGTTTGTCTCATTTGTCTCTGTGTGTCCCTGTGATGGACTGCAGACCTGTTCAGGGTGTCCCCCGCCTCTTGCACAGTGACTACTGGAAATGGACACCAGTGACCCTCACAACCCGAAAAGGAAGAAGTGGGTAAAAGATAATGGATGGATGGATGAATGGTTTACTGAGCCTAAAATTATTGGTGCCTTTTAAAGAAGCATAGAGTTTAGCGACATCTAGTGTCCAAGTCACAGACTGCAACAAACTGAACATGTCTGCCTCCCTTTATCAATGTGTGCAAAAAAAAAAGCTGAAGAAAAATATGAAAAGCTAAATGTCTCATTAGCTGAAACATGACCTTTGATTGTATATGGAGAAAACCAAACATCACAAGGTTCAGTGAAGCCTGTTAGCTGATCATTGAAGCTCACGCACCTGTGTGCCTGCGCTGATGCCTCTTTAGCTGGTCTGAGCGAGAAAATTTACGTCCGCATTCTGTGACATCACACTGGTACGGCCTTTCACCTGCAAAAGAATGAATCATCATCACTTCCTTTTGTTCTGAGCAGGAACACAAATGGACATCTTCCCATCAGCCTAACCTGTATGTTTTCGACCGTGCATCTGCAGATGTGACAGTTTGAAGTATTTCTTGTTGCAGCCGGGATGAATGCACATAAAAGGACGCTTCTCACTGCCCACTGAGGACTTCACAACAGACGCAGAAGCCATGTTTGGTGCTCGTCGAACATCCTTTGATTGAAAGAGAAGCAAGAACCGAAAGGTGAACATGTTGATCACTTATTTGGGCAGTGACTGTGTGTTTGTGTGCATTTTCACCGGCTGGCTCACCGGAAGTCCTCTGAAAACACCGTGTGTGTGGATGTGGTACTGGGTGCTGAGGAGCATGGGTGGAGCTGGGGTTGTGGGGTCACTGTCAAAGTTGGTTGGATTGCTACGGTCAGAGGAAGATGTGTTCACTCATCAAATTAAAAAACTATGTAAATGAGAAACCAAAAGGTACATTTAATGTTTTCAAAGCACATAAGAGAACTAAAACAAGTGTTTCTGTCCTGACATGAACACATTTTATTCCATTTTATTTTGTTCTGATTGACTGTGTGATTGTTTAATTATGTGGACATCACTTTGGTCCTGTGGGTGTTTAAAGTGCTCTATGAATAAAGCTGTATGGACTATGGAATGGTATGGTATGGTATGGTATGGTATGGTATGGTATGGTATGGTATGGTATGGTATGGTGTGGTGTGGAATGGTATGGCATGGTATGTATGGAATGGTATGGAATGGAATGGTATAGAATGGAATGGAATGGTATGGTATGGTATGGTGTGGTGTGGAATGGTATGGCACGGTATGTATGGAATGGTATGGAATGGAATGGTATAGAATGGTATGGTATGGTATGGAATGGAATGTATGGAATAGAATGGAATGGTACGGTATGGTATGAAATGGTATGGTACGGTATGGAATGGTATGTATGGAATGGTATGGTACAGTATGGTATGAAATGGTATGGTATGGTATGGTACAATATAGAATAGTATGGTATGGTACAGAATGGTATGGTATGGTATGGTAAGGTATGCTATGAAATGGTATGGTACGATATAGAATAGTGTGGTGCAGTTAAATATGGTATGGTAAGTATGGAACAGTATGGTATGGTACGGTACAGTACGGTATGTTATGGTATGGTGTGGTGTGGTGTGGTGTGGTATGCTATGGTATGGTATTGTATGGTGTGGTGTGGTGTGGTATGGTATGGTATGGTATGGTGTGGTGTGGTGTGGTATGGTGTGGTGTGGTGTGGTGTGGTATGGTATGGTATAGTATGGTATGGTATTGTAAACAAACTCAACAAAGTCAAAATACTCAATCCTACAAAAAAATCACAGCTTTTTCATTAAGCTAAAATTAGAACAGCTTTTGTTTTGTTACTATGTGGGAGAGATTATGTTTTAGTTGAGTCAGCCACAGCTGTGTCAGAGTAGGACAGTTTGTGCTTTGGTTGGTCAGAGGATCATCATGCCACACACCTTCAGATAAACATCTAATAAGCTTTAATGGTAACGAAATCCAAAAGAGTTCATACTTCTCTGAAGATCAAAAAGTAGAAACTTATTTAAGACATGCTGCAGAACTTCACATTTATACATGTAAACATTGTTAAGCTCTTCTTCTTGGCCTGTTACTCCTGCAGGCAGTAAGCCAACAGCCATCTGGTCAAATTGTCCTCCTACTCTTTTTGTACAGCTCCACAAACAGGTCAGTCGTTAAAAACATCACATTTATTTCAAGTATCACAATTTTCAAAAGCTCTCACCTCTTCAAGGAGTTCATTTGGTTCCACGTGACGCACTCCAGCTGAGATGCCATTTGGTACAAATTATCACTAAATTCAATACCAAATAAAAGAATATTAGTTTTCAGTGTGTTTGAGTGTGAACACATTATATTTCAAAGCAGAAGCGTGCAGGATAGGCAGATTGCTACAAACGCAACACAAACTAGAAGATACTTTTCCTTTTATTTAGTTTCTTTTGAAAGTTTTTTTTTTTTGCCTTGTAGTACTGATTATGGTTTGCTTTTTTTTTTTTTTAACACATCCTCCCTGGTTTCATTAAAGACTCGAGCTCTGAGTTTCTCTTTGCCTTGGCAGAGCAATAAAATACACACACTTAGAGATGCGATTATGCTCTCTGTGGGAGTGGGTGCCTTCGTGCCTAGTACACCCTGCACCGGTGCATGACATCACCCTGTCCTCTGTATCATTAGTGGCGAGAAACAGTTTCGGGGAATTCTAGAGCGCATTCCTCGAGAAGTCCTTGAGGGAAGGATTGTTATGGCTCACTAATCAGCTCTCAGCTATGTTGAACTGTGGAAAGGCTCACTGATATCTGACATACGCTCAACGGGTGTATGAGCATGTGCATGCTTGTGCACACTTCTCTGTGTTTATTTGAGGGTTTCCAGTTCCTGCCATAAGCTGGAACAGCAGCACAGTATTCCCTCTTCTTATCAGCTGCTGTTCCACTATTTGGGTTGCACATGTTCTTTTTCCTCCAACAACATCTCGAGTCGGCATTTAAGGAATCCCAATTTACTGAGATGTTTTCCATCAAAATGGAAATAAGCTGAAGACACATTTACAAGCTGAAGCCCAGATCTCCTTTTTGTGCAACTCACTTTCACTGAACTTGTCTTACTTTCTTCCTTGTTTTCCCTGGGGGTTGACTTCATCACATCATCAGCAGTAGATCACTCTGCTGTTTGTTTTGGGCCTGCGGAGCACCAGTGGGCAGCACTTAACCCAAGAACAAATGAGGATTCACGACCCAGACGGTGTGGAAGCGAACACAGAGCTCAATGAGGGATCAGAGAGAGTTCACGCTGCTACAAGGTTCCGACAAGTGAGTAAATAATGTCAGTGGAAAGAATCTGACATTGAATGATGAGTCCAGAAGCTTAGAGGGAGAGTTGAACCGTGTTTGAGAAGGGCTTTGAAAAATACTAATGAATAAAAAGAGAGAATAAAAAGAGAGCTCATTTTACCTGTTGTAGTTTCTAAACAGCAGAGCTTGGTTGCTCGGACAAGTTTCTGAAGGATTGTGGCAACCAAACATGGGATTCGGTGTGGAGTACTGCTGATCAACTGAAAACATGGAAAAAAATAAAAGCAATGCTATGTGAAAATGTGGTTATTTATTATGAGTGAGTCTCCAAATTTGATCATTTTATGAAAAAGAATAGGTCAAGAGTTCTGTGTGGGGAAAAAAATGGAGACTGAAGCATTTTTAATAAAACAAATTAGTTAATTTTTTATCAGAAATCTTTGCTGCACCTTAATCCACAACAACCAATCCAAAAAAATAATATTAATAATAAAACTGTGATTTTGATGTATTTGATTATGCTGACATATATACATATACATATATACAT
>JARVGV010000645.1:14684851-14698946 GCA_031762435.1 Hypsolebias longignatus | reverse complement strand
CAAACAAAAAACAAAGAATGAAAGAAAGAAACGAAGAAAGAAAGAAACCGTCCATATGACCTAGTTTAAAGTTGTAGACTTTTTTTACCTGGATTATTGAGCATGAACTTTGATGTTTTGAACCACTTTGGCTATGACTGCCTCAGAGGAGTCAGCAGGGGAGAGGGCGGGCTCCAGACACCATCTTACCACCATCAAACTGGTTGGTCCACTTGTCGGACTGAGTTCATTGTGGCTCCTCAGACTGATGAAGTCCTTTAGATGAAGGACGAAACATCTCAGCAAAAAAAAAAAAAAAAAAGAAACCGTCCAGATGCCTAAATAAAGGTTGAAAGAATGACCTGAATATTGTTGGACAATATAAAGTAGTTTGCAACGGGTTGTGCAGTGTTCTACCTTTCCTGGTGTTGTACATCTGTCCCTAAAACATCTAGTTTACAATGATAAAGTAAATTACGAATTGTGTTGCAATATACAGTACTGTAGTTCACAAAAACAACGTTAACCGTGAACCTATTCAAGCCTCATAGCCACAGTTCAGGCTACTGTCGCTTTAAGAACTTAACCCGGAAGTGAAAACATAACCGGTGTCACTGCGCTTTCTTTTCCGCTCACATCTCCGCTTTGGTAGGAGCGTGGATTTCATCTTCTGGGCTCACTAAATCACCAAAAATGAGTGTTCCAGCATTTATCGATATAACAGAAGAAGACCAGGTTTGTCAGACTCAACAAACATTTTATTACAGATCTGAGATATTTGTCGCAAAATGACGTTTCTAAGCTATATAACTTAGCTTATTAGCTAACGTCTGTCTAAATGCGAGGGTAGCAATGAATGCTAACATCGCTAGCTACATAAATAATAACAATGAATTTTTTAAAAAGCCAAAAGAATATCAGACTAAACCTATTTAACATAACATTTGCCAAGTTTTTTTATACTGCTGCGGCTCACTTACAGTGCACAGTTGGAGATGAGCAGTGAATGAGGTTTTGTTGAAATGCTGATAATTTTTTTATTTTTATTTTAGCTATTTACTAGATTAATTCAATGCAGTTCAACTTTATTGTCATAACATTCAATGAAATGAAGATTTGTCTTTGACATCTGGCTCATAAAAAAACAACATAAGTCAAAAATCCCATTAAAACTTTAAAAAGCTTTGCTAACCCAATTAAAAACATTTTAAAATTAAAAACATTCTAATATTACTTATAGGGGGATACAAATTATTGTATATTCATGTATATTTTTTCCCCTTTATATAATTTCTAGCCAATGTTGAAATTGGACATTCTATGAGCGGGTTTGGGTTCATTTAACCCATACATGAATAATTTCACATTACAGGCTTCAGAGCTGAGAGCCTACATCAAGTCCAAAGGAGCCGATATCTCAGAGGAGAACTCTGAAGGTGGACTTCATGTTGATCTGGCTCAGATCATTGAGGCATGTGATGTCTGCCTCAAAGATGATGATAAAGGTAGGTGATAAAGAATGCTCCTGCTTTGTGTACAAAGGTTAACATAATATTAAGAAAGTCACAAGTAACAGACGCATTGTTAATTATCTATTTTGTATTAGTCGTAACAATAAATTATGTAACTGATGATATTCTGTATCTGCCAGCTCGAACTGAGTGAGTTAGAAGATTATGGAAATTCTTAAGCTAGCTTATCTAAAATAAATTATTTTAACAAAGTTTTGAAATACAACCTGTGGTCTCATCAAAAGGGTCATAATTATAACTATTTTTATGCAATGCACTAAAACCGCCTGCAGTGGGTTGTAGTTTATCATCTTTTGTGCTTGCCTGTCTTTGCAGATGTTGAGAGTGTAATGAACAGCATTGTGTCTTTGCTGTTGATCCTGGAGACAGAGAAGCAAGAGGCTCTCATCGAAAGTCTCTGTGAGAAGCTGGTAAAGTTCCATGAAGGAGAGAGGCCTTCGCTCAGATTGCAGCTGTGGGTTTTCTCTTTCAGTCTTTTAAAGCAAATAACTGTGAATAAATAATTATTTGTTTATATGATTAATGGATTTATGTTGTGGTTTCAGGCTGAGTAACCTGTTCCATGGCATGGATGAGAACACTCCTGTAAGATACACAGTTTTCTGCAGCCTCATTAAGGTGGCAGCTGCCTGTAATGCCATTTCCTACATTCCCACTGACCTCGACCAGGTAAGTCCATGACCAAAATTAAACGTGCCTGTCTCATAATTTAGATTATTGGTTTGATTTAGTATGATTTGTTCAATTAGCTTTGCAGAGATCTAGTAGAGTGCTGTATGAATGGGTAAATGAGGGCACAGATTGTAGTGTAAAGCTCTTTGAGAGTCTTGATAAGATAGAAAGGCACTAAATAAGTACAGTCCATTTACCATTTGCAGAGGCATTTGTATCTGATGCTAGCTTTGTTTTCTAAACAGTAACAACAAACACCATAACTGATCCTTGTCTGCTCTAATCAGGTGCGTAAGTGGATCGTTGACTGGAACCTGAACATAGAGAAGAAGCACATTCTTTTGAGGCTGGTATATGAAGCATTGGTTGACTGCAAGAAAAGGTAACTGCACAGAGGATCTCGTGCATACTTTAGTATAAACGCATACGGAAAGTTAAACTCACAGTTTTTTTGAATGTATTATTTCTTGTCTTAATACCATATCAGCTTTATTTATATAGCACTTTAAATACCCACTGGACCAAAGTGCTGTACACACAATAAAACAATCAGACAATCGGTCCAATTTTTTTTTTTTTTTAATTAAACAATAAAAACTGTTAACTTAAAAGTCAGCATCTCAGATGGTGTCAAAGGTCAGGAAAGAGAGATGGATTCACTAAATAAAGATTTAAAAACGCATTCACACATCCATTTATTCTTCCATTTACTTTTCATTTGATATGCCTTTTTATGATTGTCTACTGTTGTCATCTGTGTTCTTTGTTTAAAATAGGTCTCTCTTGTAAATGAGTCATCAAGGCTCAATGAGACTAACCTATATAAATAAAGGTTGAATTGAAATTGAATTCCACAGTTTAGTAGCTGTCACAGCAAACGCACGGTCTCCTCTGAGCTTACGCTTCGTCTTCAGCACACTCAGGAGCAGCAGATCAGCTGACCTGAGGAATCGAGAGGGTGTGTAGGAATGTAGCAGCTCAGACAAATAGGGTGGGGCAAAGCCATTAAGAGCTTAAAAAGCAAATAAAATAATTTTTAAATGAATCCTTAAAATGTACAGGCAGCCAGAGCAGGGAGACTAAAATAGGGAAAATGTCTTAACTTTTTTGTGCCAGTTAACAGACGTGCAGCAGCGTTCTGTACCATCTGAAGCTGAGGCACAAATCGCTGATTCTTTTTATAAGGTGCCTTACAGTAATCCAGCCAAGTGGTAAAAAAAAAGGTGTGGCTTGCTGTTTAGAAATGCCTCTGAGAAAGAATCGGCTTTACTTTAGCCAGCTCTTATGAAAATACTGGCTCTCTAGCACCCTGATGCATGCTCAATAATCCAGGTAGGAAAATCTAAAAAAGCTAAGTCTGGTCCTCTGGACATTCAAAAAAACAAAGCTAAAAAAAAAAAATTGTAGAAACGTTTTGTCTTTCGGACGAAAGACGAAACGTTTCTACAATTTTTATTTTATTATTATTATTATTATTATTATTTTTTTTTTTTTTTGAATGTCCAGAGGACCAGACTTAGCTTTTTTAGACTGGCTCTCTAGGTTTGTAACAGTTTAATAATGTTATGCACACTGTATGTTTTTTTTTTTTTTTTTCCCCCTGTGGATGACTTGTGTTTAGACATTTTTTGTGCATAGTATACACATATACACTGGCATGGTTTCAGCCATTTAATCTTTTGATTTTACAGCGATGCTGCAGCAAAAGTGATGGTGGAGCTGCTCGGAAGTTACACAGAAGACAATGCTTCACAAGCACGCGTTGATGCCCACAGGTAAAGTGGACAAACATATTCATTTATTTGAATCAGTGTTCCTTTTTCTTACATAGTTGTGTGTGTTTAATCTTGTCTAGATGCATTGTTCGTGCGCTCAAGGATCCCAACACCTTCCTGTTTGACCACCTGCTCACTCTGAAACCTGTCCGGTTTCTGGAAGGGGAACTTATCCATGATGTGAGCAATGAAAGAAGCTCTGCATAGTTAAATATAAGCAAGAATGAACTGGGTTTCATTAGTTTTAGATTTAAAAAAAAATTTTTTATTAAAAATGCCCTAACTTAAAATAAACATGGATAAGTTGATTTTAATATAATTGTGTTTCATGGGCCTAAAATTAAATCTACTTAAAATTTTCAAAGACATTGGTTTAGTGACAAGTTAGAGTTTGAATGATTGTTTTGTACATTGTCTACTGAACATATTTGGATTAAAATGTGTATATAGTGCATGCAGTTTATTTAGATTGACTCGTTATAGTTATGGTAAATATTTGAAATACAAGCTTGTTAGAAGAAAGCCATTATGATATGGATTCCATCCCTTTCATTTTACTTTTACATTTGTTGTAATCTGACAGACCGTTCAGGTTTTTAATAAAGTTTCTCTTGTCATTCTGTCTTTTCAGCTATTAACCATCTTTGTGAGTGCAAAACTAGCATCCTATGTTAAGTTCTACCAGAATAACAAAGATTTTATTGATTCTCTTGGTAAGTAATTTTGAATTGTTACTTTTATCTCGGCAAACATAAACACAGAAACTTGGACAAGTGAATGAATAAGAACATTGTTGAGTGCTGTTATCTGTGTGACACATTTTCTTCCTCCTGTGTAACTGAGAGTCTTGTTGCCTAAGGAGTTGATCTTTACTTGTGTTGACACTGTACAAGAATGTTTGTGTCAGCAGTACTTTTTTCACTGCCTACAAAAGGAGATTCAATTAAAACCTGCAGGGTGGACTCTGAAAATAGACAACACAGAGAGGTGTTTGTGTTGAGTAGAATCCCTGACTGCCCCTAACCTTATTGCAGAGGAAACTCCCCGAGAGCAGGGTAATTGACTGTGACTGGTCTGTGCTCAATGATCCTTGCGTATCACTCTGCAGGCCTTTCTCACGAGCAAAACATGTCTAAGATGCGACTGCTGACGTTCATGGGCATGGCGGTGGAATTCAAGGAGATCTCCTTTGACACCATCCAACAGGAGCTGCAGATCGGAGCTGATGATGTCGAGGCTTTTGTTATTGATGGTAAAATCATGTTGCCCATTTAAACTCACTCCAAACTTTCAGATTGTCACAACAGAATGCATGAAAGAGGATAATGAATGAGCTGTAATTATTAATGTAGCTTGAAACTACATTTTTCTAGTAAGACACCTTTTTTGTTACCTCTATACACAACAAGCACAACCGTTCTCTGGGCAAAAATCCATCTCAGATGGTCAGCAGAACAGCTACACCTGATTTATTGTCACGTGAATAAGAGTTTTAGCTTTATTTGGGTAAGTGGATGTTAGTTTTATTGTAAAAGTTTAAAAATAAAATCCAAGTTATCAGTTAAAGGCACAAAACGATGTTGTAGAGCTCTAGTCTCAGTGCAGGTATTGTTGCAGGATCCTGAAATTTATAGTAAGAGGTCCTCCTGCACACATTTCTGCACTCTAACCTTATGCAGTAGTTTTTAGCCAACAGAAGCTGAGGTGCAGAACAGAGTAATGATTGAGGGAAACACTGGGGGAAAGATTGGCTTCTGCCCTGGAGATGATTTTTGGCACATCAACTCTCCTCTTCTGTGCAGGCTGCAAGCTCCCCCTACTGACGCTGCGTCTCAAACAGATTTGAACATGATGCTATTAGGCTTGTCTCCACAGTCTGGTACTGCAGAGTTGCATATAGTGGGCTATATTTTGATTTCTCCAAAATGCATTGGAGTATTGTAATTCAGCAGTATTAGAGACTAACTACCCCTGACATGAGCATATTTTGTACACAGTGACCATTGTTGGCTTCAAGATGTGTTGCAGGAGGTGTGAGTAAAGATAGATTACCGTAGTTCTAGAGCAAGCTGGCTACTTTTCCTGCTGCAGCAGATGAAATGTGAGCGCTTTAGTTGATTAAAAAGATACATTTTCCAAGCTCACTGGTCTTGCTATGTATTTTATTTTATTTTTTAATGAATACAATTGATGCAACCTTTTAAATGTCAGCTGGACAATCAGTCGTAAAGTGAAATTGACCGCTATCACAGAATAATAAAAATAAAATCACAGTCCATTAAACTAAGAATATACATTTTAAACATGGGAGCTGGCAATATTTAACTGTGCTTAAAGAATAAAAGAGAATAGCACGCAAAACTAAACATTTCAAATGTGGCTAACGTTCAAGTTTTTCTTGCACTTTAGAAGAACGTCTCTGGAAATGGAGTTTGTACAAGTTAAATATATTCAGGCTCTGAGCAGGAAAACACTCAATCATGCACAGGAGTTCATGTTTGTGATTTAGCATTTTAGAAATTAAATGGGTTTGAATTTTTATTCAGGTGTTATTTTAAAATTTGCTGCTGACACAATTTATTTATTTATTGTCTTTATTTTCCAGACAGGTGTGTGAACAGCTTCAACTGTGCAGCACCTGTTAGTCCACTGAACTCTACATTTTCTCTGTTTGTTTTAGCTGTTCGGACTAAAATGGTGTACTGCAAAATCGACCAGACACAGAGAAAAGTTGTTGTGAGGTGAGTGCACAAGATTCATACTTTGAAATAACTCTTTGTATAAAGGCTTCAGATCAGGTACTGTATTTCAAAACTTGTTGCTACGACTTGTATCATAAATTGACTCCTCTACTTTCATCCAAAAACTCACAAGTCAAAGATAAAAATTCCTACAAAGCAGAAAAGGTTAAGGGAAGCAACAAAACAAAAGAACATGTTACAAGCAGAAATGGTCAAGGTCAAACAAAACTATTCGTATGTTAGATAAGCACAACGTGTTCACAAACGACCTTCGAAAATTCACGAGACTCGGAAATGGTGCACACCTGCACAGATATGACTTTCATGGAGGAGTTGTCTGAAGAAAACCTTATTTCTGCTTCTGAAACAAATGGGCAGACATTTTGAAGAGGAAATTTAAAACTGTTGCAAACAAATCAAGTAGATTGCATTGGAGATGGTGGTAACAAAAATGGTTTCAGAGAAGATTTGGTAGAAGAAATGCTTTATAAAAAAAAAAAAAAAAAAAAGATTTGAATTAAATATCACATCATCTGTATGAAAAAGCTCAAGATGGAAAGACGATCATCTTTTCCATAATGGAGTTAGTCAACGAGTTGCCAGCTCAATGTTTTTTAATGATCTTTTTAGTCAGACATGATCCGAAATCTGTTGCTGGATCTCAAAAAAATGATCGACATGATAAGAAAATCTTAAAGAATAGGGTTTCTGCAGGAAATGCCCTGTTTTGAACTAAGCCAAGGTTTTTTTTTTTATTTGAAACCAGAGAACTGTTTTAAGTGCTTAACGATTCACAGGAAATCATTTTTATAAAACGTGCATGTCACTGCATTAATCCCTTTTTCCTTTCCTATCGTAGTTCTGGAGCAAGCTGGCTACTTTGCCTGCTGCAGCAGATGAAATGTGAGAGCTTTAGTTGATTAAAAAGATACATTTTCCAAGCTCACTGGTCTTTCTATGTAGTATTTTATTTTATTTTAGAATAAAAGTACCGTACTTGCTGCCGTACACATCGCATCAGTCCAAATATGTCTAATAAAGTGGAAAAGAACATAAATAAGTTGCTTCGCCGTATACGCCGTCACCATTGACCACCCGGAAACTTGGGCCTGTGTTGTGCCAAAAATCAATTGGCTGCCAAATAGCGGCTGCTGGAGCATGCACGGGAGGACTTTAACAAGAATTTAACAAGATTAACACCTAAAAACAATTATTTTTTTGCTTGAAATTATAGCAAAGGTGTGTATAATTTCAACTTTTGTTTAATAAATGCACTTTATTGGTCAAATCAGCTGCATTTCAAAAATCGATTTGCGAAAGCAGTAGTGTGCACAGGGACGAGTTGTTGTGCATTTTGTCGAAATTTAACGAGATTTAACACGTAAAAACAAACAAAAATTTTGCTCAGCATTATAATAAAGGTTGAACTTTTCCTTAATAAATGTACTTTAATGGTCAAATTAGCTGCATTTCTTCTGGTTGGTGTGGCAAAAGGTGGCTTGGTATGGCAAGCCAAATGTCTCATTAATAACCATGTTTGCCTATTAATGAGACAATATTGCCATATTGGTCGAGGGCCCTCTAGCGGCCAAAAATGGTACTGTTCAATATGTTCCATGCCACAATTCAATTCAACATTTATTTATACAGGAATGAATGAAATTGTCAGATCTGAGCTAAAAATTGGGTTAAAAATATGGGAATAAACATACATTAATTGCTTCAGTGTATAAGTCACAGGACTTGAAAACTTATGCAAAAAGGTGAATTAAATGGCGAAAAATATGGTAAATTGTTTTGTATTCCTGAATCTGGTCTGGCTCCTGTTTTCAGTATTCCTGTCACAGAGGTCTTCTGTAATCTAATAAAAGTATTATTGTTGATATTGTTTCCTCAAACTAAACATTTTCCGTTCATATGATTGTCCTGATCGAAAGATTAGCTCTTTGAACTGAAGCAATTTCCTGTGGTTAATGATATTGTTGGACTTGTTTTTGTGTAAGATGTGACCTTGACCTTGAATTTGTCTCCGTTCCCTCAGCCACAGCACGCACCGCACCTTTGGCAAGCAGCAGTGGCAGCAGCTGTACGACAGCCTCAGCTCCTGGAAGGCAAACCTCGCCACAGTCAAGACCAGCCTGCAAACCCTGTCTCCTTCTGCATAATTCCTCCCAAACCTACCGGTCAAAGCTGCGCGACGCTCAACTCTTTACTGCTTTTCACATTCTCAGACTGAAAACATCAAATCAGTTTTTATATCTATCAAATAAAAGAACAGTGAAGATTACCAAGGTTGGTTTTGTGTGCATGTGTGTTGAAATATATTTCAAAACTGAGCATTACATAAAAAATATAAACTGCATTTACATATCCATATTAATACACAATATGATTATAAAGC
The DNA here is from genome assembly GCA_031762435.1 of Hypsolebias longignatus. NCBI lineage: Eukaryota > Metazoa > Chordata > Actinopteri > Cyprinodontiformes > Rivulidae > Hypsolebias > Hypsolebias longignatus. Next base: position 14,689,846 of record JARVGV010000645.1, on the reverse strand, counting down.
TACTGTTTAATGGCTCTTTTTAGAAAACTATTGTTTTCCAGCAGCTCTTAACATCTGCTTTTAGTTAAACTAGCGTTCCAGTAATGGATGAACTGTGACTTGGGGGTGGTGGGGGGAGAAATCATCTTCAGCACGAGGGTCACTTTGTCAGGCATACTTATCTGACAACTTGTGTGAACTTGAGGTGACCCTCTCCTGCTGCACTCTGATCTGCGTCACTGTAGTTTCAACATCGAGTGTCGTCTGCTCATTTACCGACGATTTCAAACCAGCCAGCATTAGTCACCGTCTCTTACTGCTCCTGAAATGTAGAGAAACAAGGACTTGTACATTTTCAGACTTGTTTACTAGCAAAAACGTCAAATTATTGTATAGCGCTGTACAATTACTGTAGGAAGTTTGTAACATACTATAAAGTATAGCATTAGAAATATAACTTGACTGTAACACTTGACAAAATTAGCTTTAAAAAAAAAAAAAAAAAAAAAAGAATAGTCTCTTAAGTTCCCCCTGTGAAACGTCACGGATCGAAACAAACCACTGAAGCAACGTTTTCTGACACGACGCACATTCTGCCTCACTTATCTGCAATAATGATCCAAGCTACTAATCTGTTCCCGTCAGTTTTCAGTCAGTTATCTCACTGACTTGGGGAAACTGCTGGGGTAAGACATTTGAACTGCTCATACATCCACTAGCTGAGGTTTTCTCAGCACATGCCAGCTATTTCTCCTACCACAGTCAACAATTCAGCTACTTTTATTCATAGGAGACTTTTTTTCTAATCATTTATACAATGAAATTCATTAAACATTTATTTATACAGGTTAGTGTCATGGAGCCACGAGGACTCGTTTATAAGAAAGACCTGTTTTAATCAAAGAACACAGATGAGGTACAGACAATTATACTAGACAATCATAAAAAAAAAGCATATAAAATGAAAAAGTACATAGAAGAAATTACATAAAGGCAAAACAAAAATAAGTAACAAAAGGTGTCGAGCTGGGCATTTCTGGGCTGTTCATTACACTTCAATGATTTTTAATCAAGCTCACGACACACAGCACAGGGCGGCTGTGTGAGTGGCTAGAGCAGTTGTTATCCAATGCAAGAGTCAGGAGTTCAAATCCACCAGCAGGCCAATGTGTCTGTGGGCAACACACTGAACCCCTCATTGCCTCCAATGTATGTCCCATCAGTGTATGAATGTGGTAAAGCACTGATTAGTCTTTTAAATGATTTGTTCCATTAGCTTTGTATAGATCTAGTAGAGCTCATTCAACCTTTATTTAAACAGGTTAGTCCCATTGAGCCACGAGGACGAGAGCGCTGTATGAATGGGTAAATGAGGGCACGGATTGTAGTGTAAAGCATTTTGAGTGTCTGGATAAGAGAAAGGTGCTATATAAATACAGTCCATTTACAGTGTACAGTGAAAACTAAACTTTTCAGTTTGGCCTCTGCACCCAGATCCTAATAAAAGAGTTGCTCTTTATGCAGAGGAATCTGTTTTCAAGCAGCCATCCAAAAGGTCGTAGTGATGGCATTTAATAAAATATGATCTGGGACTTGGGTATAAAAGTTTTGTTTGTTTTTTCTGGAGTTTCCTCCTGACTGACCAGCGCAAACACACAAAATGCAGTTTTCCTGGATTCCTTAATCTGCTATGCTTATTTATTAATTAATTTTTACAATAAAAGTTACAAATGTATCCCCTTCTGCCCATATTTTTGTAAGTGGAGCCATTGAAGTCTGGCACTGACTGTGTTCATTGCTTTAGCTGTTTTGTTTTCTCTAACCATTGTGGTCTGCTAAGTCTCACTGCTCACTTCTGTTCAGAGCAGCATCTCTAACTTATCAGAGGGTGTAAATCACACAACACATTCTCAGGAGCGCTGCCTCATCACAGCCACCTGCACGGTGGAGCGCAGAGCAGGAAGTCCAACTCAGCATGTTCTGCTTTCAGGAGCCTTTCAGCTACCCTTTAATTTGTCCAACTTGCTTCTTAAATAACAGTTTTGTGGGTTTGCGATCATGTAAGATGTTTCAGACAAACATTACACTGTGGTTATCTAGTAAAAGCTGCAGGGGACAGTGTTATTGTCAGATAAAGCCAGTTATGCTTAATAGACCCCTAATGGATAGTTAGAAGTAACTGAGTGTTCAAATGAATAATGTTTTTTTTTTTTTTTTTTTGTAATTTCATGTGTCTTTTCTCTTCAGAATTGTTCTGATCTGCTTCTGCTTGGGTGAAAACCTGTTTTTTATTTACTCAGTTTATGCTACTGCTGTGGATCATTTAAAATTTTACATTAAATCCATTTAATCAACACAGAGACTGCATCATATTGATGTGAATTATTTATCTCAAAAAGCCATGACTTTGGTAGCAGTGCTTAGATGTTAGCTGTTTTTTCAACAAAATGTTTTCAGTATGATTTGTGTAATACAATCTTGCATTTTACTTTTATTTTCTTTACTTTTCTTAAATTCAAAAATTTCTGGCCCATGACTCCTTTCATCTACACAGTTCTGGTCCACCTATGGAAACATTTGGACACCCCTAGTATAGATCTAGTAGAGTGCTGTATGAATGGGTAAATGAGGGCACAGATTATTGTGTGAAGAACTTTGATAAGATAGGAAAGTGTTATGTAAGTGCAGTCCATTTACCATTTATCATCGTTTTCAGAGATGAATTTGAGTCCAAGAGCTCTTCAAGCAGCCGCGTCCAGCAGGCTGAAGGATAATGTTCATCTTCAGCCTACATATACAGTATACAGTATTAGCTTCCTTACATAAACCCAGAATCTCTCAAACTGTGAAGCAAATCAACAGAACAAGGTTAAAACATTAATATTAAAAATGGTGTTTATTTCTTTTTAACCCTGATGAGTTATGCTGTGCAGCTCGAAAGGCTGCCATAAAATTAGGTGCATGTTTCCAAATGTCTGTAACGTAATGCTAAACTCGTGGCATGACCTTTCCCCATACATAGCTCCTGAGCTATACTGAGCGAAATGTAGATGAGACTCCAGAGCTTTTACGAGACTTGACGTGGAGATGTCGAAAGATAGCATCGCACTACGACGTCATGAAACATGAGAAAGACACGAAGCAGTTCAGATGTCCAGGCCAAGCTGATGCATTTGTCATTTTAAAGAGTCGCAAAGTAAGAGGGCCCTTTAAATCCCAGTAAATCTCAAATTTCAAGATTGGTCAGAGATTTACCGGTAGGTGTCAGACAATTTACCTTCAGAACATGTCAGAATCTGTTATGGAAAGAATGTGTCACTGAAAGGGAAAAAATACTAAAGTCATGGCTACTAAAAAAAATCCTCCTGTTGGTGTCCAAATGCAAAGGTCACTGTATAATTCAGTCTTTCATACCCATCAAATTCCTCACGTTCTACAAATACTTTTATCAACCAACCAGAACTGAAGAATGACAGACAATAGTTTATTTATTTGTAAAGACAAGTGGATCCAAACAATACCATGTATATTGACATTTTATTTTATTTACCCTTTATTTATACAGGTAGTCTCGTTGAGCCACAAAAACTCATTTTCAAGAGTAATTTAGTGAGTCAAAAGTGTGTTTTAGTCTTTTCCCCCCAATTTAAAATCCTGCTTTTGAGGTTCATTTACTGGTATTTATTTTTATTTTTTTTTGCTTTGTATGTTTTTATCGTTTTAATTAACTTGTCTTTTGTGTTATTGTACAGCACTTTGGTTACCCCTGTGGTTTTTAAAATGTGCTATATAAATAAAGTTGATTGATTGATGCAGCTCAACTAACCCTGAAACTGATGCATATTTCAGTTTGCTAAAAGTTGTTTTGTCTTTTTAGTGCATGCTATTTTATTTTGCAGTATAATTTGATTCTTTGAGATGTCTTGTAGCCATTAATTAACTTTAAAAACTCATTAGTGTGTGAATAAAGGTCTAAAAATGATTTCTCGTGAGGAGGAGTGAATCATTAGGCTCACATGTAATCCAGTTTAGCACTTTGGTACATATTCTTAAGTTATTTGTTTGGAAAACAATAAAAACAAACGTAAAAATAAACTATATAAGAAAACGTAAAATAAAAAGGAATGAAAAGTGTTCTCTGTTGAGAGATTTGCTGCCACCTGGCATCCACTTTTATTTTGAACAACCTAACGCGCATGTCATCGTTTTTATTTTATTTTATTTTATTGAACATTTTAACACGTTTAAACGACACAAAAACACAACAAACCACAAGACAAATAAATATATAAAATACACTAAAAGTAGTGAGGAAGAAGAAAAATCAATTAAAGGTGAAGGGGATCGATTGATCGAGTCTGATTCCAGGGCTGTTTGCGCACACCCAGCGCACACCTGGCCTGCCGCTCCTCCCTGGAGCTTTCGTTTTCCTGTTGCTGGACTCTGTCCTTGGCTATGCGTCACTTTTCCTCACAGGTGTCGTGAAAGAAATGAGCTCAATTCTGTTTCTTTGACTGGAAAAGTGAGCGAACCGAACTTTAAATGGTGCTCGGCCGCGTGTGACGTTCACGTACAGGTGGTTTGGGTGCGAAGGTGCCAAAGAAGATGTTCGTGTTTCTGTTCGTTTTCCTTCAACTGCTGGGCGGTGGACATCTGGTCTGTTTGCGGAAGCTACTCTCCGAACATGAAGAGACAGAAGGTTAGGAGTTTTACTTTTTTTTTTTTTTACACAAATACATATTTTTCAAGGACCAATTCTCCTTACACGTCTAAACATTTCACAACTTGTGTCTGTGGCGCAGTGTTTGTTGACGAAGGGGACGCGAACTCGTTCCTGGGTCGCCACCTGCTGTTCAACCGCTTCGACTTCGAGATGTTCACTCCAGGAAACCTGGAGAGAGAATGTTACGAAGAGATCTGCAACTACGAGGAGGCAAGGGAGGTGTTTGAAGACATCCCTAAAACTGTAAGTGACCTTTATATACATACTAATATGAGAGAGATTATATATATATA